>PVJA010012934.1:0-50748 GCA_004027025.1 Myocastor coypus
AGAATATACTTCTCTTTGGACTAAGAGGAAGCAGATACATACACAGTCAAATGTTCTGCAATTTCAGTGGGCCACCAGTGAAGCTTGTGATGTTGGAGTCAATAGCCTCCAATCTTTATTATGCAATGAGATATAGAAGAAAGAAATGGGGATTATTCTGATTCTGGGAGATGAATAATGGTAAAAAGAAATAATTATGGAAAGAAAGCTGAAGCAGCCCAAAGGAATAGAGTAGCAGAGGCTGAAGATAAGTGCCAGATTCTCAACAGTTGGTCACCTTACACAAAATACTTGTGTGTCTCCAGTTTCACCAGTCACAGCACCAATTACCCAACCTGAGTGCCTGAGTTGTTCCTAAATTTCAGTTTCTGTGATCAACATTGTGGTAGGAGAATCCAGATTATTCAGCCTGGGGACTGTCCTCCTTCCCTAATTGGAAAATAATTGGGTCCTTCCCTTTTCAAACATTTAACACGAGTGTCCTTGTGATATAATGAGGGAAAATCTTGGATAGAACATTAAAGTTCAGAGAGGCACACACCTGCCAGCTCTTTTCTCTAAATATTCCAGGAAAGGAAACAGTAGAGATTTCATGGCAAGAAATAGGGTACAAGGGTTAGTTTATTTTTAAATACTGAGTTATTGCTTAAGTGACTTCTTTTAAATGATTTATCCTCCTGTCCTGTTTTTCTCATATATAAGTAAACTTCTTAAAACAAACGTGAATCAAAATATAATGGCATGATTCTCTCTTAATAGTTACATTGCAGCAGTATAAACCAGGCATATGCAAAGCCCAGCCTATATGCTAAATCCAACATATATTTTATTTTTAAAAGCTGATGGGAGCCCTGGCCCACTCATTTACATAATTCTGTTAGGTTCTATTGCTGCTTTCCTGTGTCAGGGGCAGATTGTAGCCTCAGAAAACCTGTGATGGCCAACTTTAGAGCTTGTGGATATAGTTTAAATGAAAGAAGGACAATTCTACCAAAAACTACTTGAAAATTTCCAAGTGTACAGGTGTTCCTCATTATTGACCTACCTTTTTAACAACCAATTGGGCAAAATGAGGCACTCAGTTTGGGCATATAACCCTCCCCAACACTGAGACTCATAACTTGCTATTTCTTTTGGACAGATCTATAGATATTCTTTACAAAGTCACAAAGTATTTTCAATTATTTATTTATTTATTTATTTATTTATTTATTTATTTATTTATTTATTTATTGAATTTTAGGGAAGGATGTATAGACTGTTGAGGATCTCACTACTAGATTGGACTCATAGTGATGTACTTGTTTCCAGCGGCCCAGGCCACCATGCCCAATCTCAATTATTGTCTCACTCATGCCAGGGCATGGAGCTGGCATGGCAGGCCTGGGGATCAAACCCCTGGCCCTTGAGCTTCCTTGCAGGCACTTTAATCACTGAGCTATTTGACAAATTATTTTTAATGTAGTGTACCTTGTATATGCAATACCGTATTTTTTTCTGATTGTAGTGTATAGTATTATAGTTTTAGGTTTAAATATACATCAGAGTACTATATATAAGAATTATGCAAATAAAAGTGGAGTTGTCAAGTTGAAGTTTCCTTTGACCATTTCTTTGTCCTGAGTATTGTAATGTGCATACTATACACAATTCCACATCTAACAACAAATTCATTAAATGATCCAGTTCCCTGGATTGAAGTTGATCATTCCCTGAAAACCCTGAAGCATGGTATAGATGTTTGTAATCTTTATTTTTTAAATTTTTTTTATTTTATTTTTTTTTTCCTTGTTTCAGAACCTTTGTTTATTCACTCATTTTTATGGCCGGCTCAGCCAGCCCCGAGGGCAGGGCTGGTGCAGCATGTGGTGCCAGGGATTGAACCGCGGTCTCTGAAGCTGCCCAAGCTTTCCCAGGTACTTTAGACCACTGAGCCATCCCACCGGGCCCCGATGTTTGTAGATCTTTAATCAGTACCAGCTGTCTGGATACACCATCACCATTGCTTGAACAGTTCGTTCTCTGTGAAAGCCTGAGAGAAGTTTTCCTCTTGTTTTCGTTACCTGTTACTCATTGCTGGGACAAATACTGGACACCAAAAATGATGGAAGGAAAGGTTTATTTAGCTTATAGCTTGTGGAGGCTTCAGTCTATATTCAGCGGGCCCAAGCCTGAGTGGAACAGGGCAGAGAGCTTCCAGTTCTTGGTGGCGGAATGGCAACAACCGCGACAGAGGCAATCGACTAACCAGGGCAGCAGACAGCAACGGCACGCATCTGTCTCCCTGTCTCTCTTTAAGTTACATCAGGCTCTGTGCTTAGCCTGTCCATCTCAAGCGGATAATTCTCTATAATTCCCAGCAGTACTAAGACCAATAATCTCATCAGTACTAAGACACATAATCCCAGTGATCATGAGTCAAGTCTCAATCTATAGAAGTCCCCACCTCATGATTGCATAAGGCTTTGGGAGGACAACTAGACATAAACCTTAACATTCCACCCCTGAGCCCCAAAAGTCTCATACATATCCCTTTGTACAAAAGACATTTTAGTCCAAGTCCCAAATTTCCTCCAAGATTCAAGGCAAACTCTCAACAGTGAGCTCTTGTACAATAGAAAAGTTAAACATACCTAACATTCAAAGTCACAAGATAATCATTACAATTCCAGAAGTTGCAAGCAACAGGGTAATACAAAACACTGGGACCAACACATATCTAAAATCCATCAGGGTAAACATTAAATCCTATAGTTCCAACTGAAGCATCCGAAGCAGTCTGTACTTAGTTGTGAGCTCCATACAGCTCGGCTCCTATAGCACTCTTGGTGGTAATTTTCATGGCTTTTCTGTTAGGCGGGCTTTGCTCCCTCTTTGCACGATCCATGTTCCTGGCTTTTCTAAACTTCTGGGTTTCCACTGAATAGGCTCCTCATACACAGCTTTACACACTGCCTTCTCAGGGACACACTGCCTGGCTGCCCAGGCCTTTTTCTGAAATTGAGATGGAAAGCTTCTTAACCTCATCTCTCCTGCGTTCTGCATATGCCTACTTGGATGATGCCATGGGTTGCTGCCAGCTGGAGCAGTGGCCAGGCTTCCTTCTCTCTTGGTTGTAGGTGTGGAGTGCCTGGATTGATGAACACTCTGACCTTGATTCTGATTCCAAGGGACAAATTTTTCATGCTGGCACCATTTTGGAACCTGGTTTGGCCTCTGTGGCCATTCTGGTACTTGTGTCTCTGTGGCTTTCTTCTCAAGGCAAAACTTCTCTCCTTTGCAACTCTGAGGCTGCAAAGCCAGATCTACAACTTCTTGCAATGTCCTCAGGCCATCCTTTTGATTCTTTGGTTCCTTCCCAGTACTGGAGGTACTTTTAGCTCGATTTTTGCAATCCACAGCTTTCCTGGTGCTTCCCTCCTGGCCAAACTCACATTTTAAATCATCTGGCATATATATATATATATATATATATATATATATATATATATATATATATATTTAAGAATATTCTCCAGGAACAGTGGTGAGAGGGAGTTTCTCTTTGGAGTTTTCCAACTGAAAAAATAGGAAAAAAATGTCGTAAAATTTGACTAGCATTAATTCTCCAACTCTGTTGTATTAATATATCTCAACACTTAGCAACAGATACTATGTGTGGAAAAGGAAATCTAGGACCTTATCTGTCTTCTTAGAGGAGCAGATAAAATAATAAAACAAAAAACAAATAAATTGTTCCTAGGCTTGCCAAATTAGCATTAAATATGGGCTTCATAAAGAAGAATTCCACCTCTCCCCATTAAAAAAGACACCCTCTGCCCATTTGCTAAAATTAACTAAGATTATATTTCATCTTTATCCTGATATTACATCTAATCCATCACCCCCATAACAGCAAAAGTGATATCTATCTTGTCATATCTATATCTATATCTATATCTATATATATATTATATATATAATCAGTTGTATTTACACTTCCTAACATATATTTGTTTTTTAAAAGTATGACTACATGATAAATAAATATGTAAATAAAATACATTAGCAAATATAGGCAATAATTTCCCCCTAAAATGTATTCATATTTTCAATACAGTATTTCAATTTGTAATTAAGAGCCTGTGTTTTGACTTCAAATTATCCCTCTACTACTTACATATTCCTGAATCAAGCTCTTTGGGCACTATTTTTATCATCTACAAAATGAGAATAATAAATATATATATATATATATATATATATATATATATATATTTTTTTTTTTTTTTTTTTTTTTTTTTTTTTTGGTGGGACCAGGGCTCGAACTCATGACCTTGCACTTGCCCAGCAGACACTTGTGCCTCGGAGCTATCTCCCCAGCCCCTAATAAGTGTATTTTGAACAGGATTTATTTCCAATAGTTTTTATGTTCTTGGAAAAATCAAAATTATAATACAGATAATGTCCATGTATACCTCTCTTTTCATGTCCCCTACTGTCAATATCTTGTATTGAGGCAGTGTACTTGTTACAACTGAAGAATATTATCAATGTGCGGCTATTAATTAAAGCTTATACCTTACCAGAGGGTTCTCTCCTTGTACTGTGTAGTGTTACTCACTTTACTAAATTTATAACAGCAAATATCAATCATTAAAATATCATATGGAGTATTCTCTCTGACCTAAGTACACCTGCCATACAAAGCACTTATCTTTACTGGAAAACAGGCCATATTAAAAAAAAAATTCTATTAACCTTAGAAAACAATTTTTTAATTAAAGTACTTTAGTGTGCATGCAACATCCTCATTACACTTGGAAGTCACTCCTACTGCACTCAAACCTATGTGTATTGACTAATTGTAATTTTTCTGAAGAAATAATATAATGGGCTAATTGTTAACCAGTAATTGAAATATTTAATGCCTTATAGATTAAGCTTAAGTGCATAAAATAAACTGTAAACATGGACACGAAGAATGACAAACAAACACACAGATTATCTTGAGGGGTAGTGATAAATACTAACAAAAATTAAATTTAGGGGCCCGGCAGGATGGCCTAAAGCACCTGCTTAGGAAAGCTTGGGCGGCTGCAGAGACCAAGGTTCGATCTCTGGCACCACATGCTGCGCCAGCCCTGCCCTCAGGCCAGGCTGAGCCGGCCATAAAAATAAATAAACAAACAAACAAAAGTTCTGAAGCAAGAAAAAATAAAACAAAATAATTCTTAAAAAATAGAAAACAAAAATTAAATTTAAATAGTGGTATGGAAAGAAATTAGCTGAGAATGAGTCTGAAGAGACATGATGGCTAAATGTGGACTGAAATCAGAGTAGAAGAGAAAGAAGCTGGTGGCTATGTGAAAGGAGCATGGCTGACTCCTTGCTCCCTCTGCGAAGATTTCCACTCATATTTCTCCTTTTGCTGACACATTTGATGAATTACAGAGATGAAAATATAAATAAAAGCGTTACTATATTGAACTTTAGAATAACTAATATATTTTATTATTCTACTTATCAATTCGTTAAGCATTCCACCAATATAAATGAATAATTATCATCTTCCAATTAAATTACTATTGTCTGTCACACAAAGCTAGAAACATGTGTAACTTATGAAAAGCTTAGAGGAAATAAATTTATAGAACGGCGTTTTCAACAAGAAGGAGATTAATTTGTTTGAAACTCTTCTCTATCTCCGGGTATTTAAGTAATTTTCAAATGTCCGTTGTAAATTTACTAAAGAGTTATGTAGTTTAAGTACTGAGATGAATTCTCTACACTTACTGTTTTCTTCTTTGACTATTTTTTCCTAGTTGTTCTTTCCTTCTCTTCATAGATAGAGGCTGCATTCCCAACTCATCTGTTTTAGTTACCCTTCTCTTGTTGCTGGGACAAACACCTGACACCCAAAATGAGGGAAGGAAAGGTTTATTTAGCTCACAGTTCCTGGAGGTTTCAGTCCATACTCAGCTAGACCCAAGACAGAGAGGTACAATGCAAAGGACAGCAGTTCATGGCAGTGGAACAGCAATAATATGGTGACAGAGGCAACTGACCTACTAGGGGAACAGAAAGCAATAGTCTGAGCCTGTCTCTCTGTCTCTCTTTATATTACATTCAGGCTCTCTGCCTCAGTCTATTAATCTTAGGCCACAGCCGTAATCCCAGAAGGACTCACTCACACCCATAGTCCCATCAGTACTAAAACACATAATTCCAGTGGATCATGAGTCAAGTCTCAAATTGTAGAAGTCTCCTCCCCATGATTGCATGAGGCTTTGGGTGGACAACTATACATAAACCATAACACCACCTGAGATGTACACAAGAGACATAGCAGAGGCAGGGAGAGGCTGGCTGGTTGAGGAACAAGGTTTGTGGTGGAACAGTTAGCAGAGGATCCCTCAAAGTAAAAGAACAAGCGATTGAAATTTTAACTCTGCATATGAAATGACTCACTAATTAGTAGTCCTAAATGTTATGGGGACAGGGACTGGAGGAAAGGCTGTTTCTATGATGTTTTGTGGATGATGGAACTATTGTATAAAAGTTGACTTCTTCATGGAAAACAACACTCTATAAGAATCTGGTACTATAAACTGTTACTTAAGCGGGTTCCTACAGCTGCAGACTGATTAAAACCCAGCAGGTAAAACCATAATAAACAAATACCTCATGCTGCTGGAACAGGTGTCTTGTCTTCATTTAGAAAGCAAACTAAATGAGAGGATGTAGAGGGGCTAGAAGAGACCATTGCCTGGATTGCCAGGCGCCTGGCATCTGCGGTTCATTGCTGTGTGTCCTTGAACTGAGTGCTGCAGGTTTTGCCTTGCCGAACTAGCTGATGATGCCTCCAGGATTAAACTTCAGTACAATTAAGAAGACCTGTATCTTCTCCTGGTAGGATTCTTCACTCTCAGCATTGACGTTGTCACCCTTGTTTGATTGCTGACCTCTCCTCACCCTGCACTACTTAAAAAATCAATTACAATACAGCAATAATGGAGAAGTGTTTGTTTTACCCACAAAAACAAGTAAACAGAATCTATATGCTGGATAAAGAACACAGTAAGATACATAATATAATATTAAATTAAGTGAGAGATTTTTAAATAGTATTGTGCGGTATGATATTAGATTGTTTTCTACTGCATTCTCTTTGCAGTTGGTTTTTGATTTTTTGTATCTATTGTAGCACATTTACCATTTGTTGGGAATAAAAACATTGTACTCCTATCATTTCAAAAATTTCTGGTTTCTTTTATTTTATTTGAAAATGCAAATGTAAACTCAATGTAGTGATTTTAGGTATTGGTGGAGGATCAAGAAGTGTTAAGATGCTTCTGCTTCTCTCTCTCCCCTCTTGCTTAATGGTGTAATCTACACTACATCATTGGTATTATTATAAGATCAAATAACATATGAAATGATTTAATTATTTGGAGCTTCCATATGAATATAACAGAAAGCTGCAATAGCAGTTTTGCTAAAAAGCTTGTAGGAAATAAACACCTTTCAAAATAAAGCCCTTGGCTTCCTGTTGTGGACTTGCAAAAGGGGATAAAAGAAGCTTTTATGATTCATATAAAGCTCTCACAGGGGTTAAGGGTTAAGAAAAGAGAGCTGTTAAGACACTACTTTGAAAACTATTATTTATGCCCTCCAATCTTGGGATCATGGTGAGAGTATGTGAGATTCCATAGTCACCCATAGGAAGCAGGAAAAGGCAAAACACAGCTAGAAGCTTTTTTTAAGAGCAGAGCAAAGGAGAAGCAGCTGACTTGAGCCACTTGTACGCCGGAACGCCGGAACTCAGTCATAGAAGAATGTGGAGGGCCTAGCTTTGTCCATATCGGGCTATGATCAATGAGAAAGAGCCGTAGAACTGCTTAGATCTTGTACCTGAGATCCTCCCAGTGAGATATTTTTGTACAGTCATTGTGGGGCTGTTACAAAAAAGACATCAGCTTGACACTTTCAGTCACTGATGAAGGTAGAATTTCATTCTTCCTCATATCAATTGCAACCAGGTAGAACTGACTTTGTTCTAACACTATAGTCACTCAGAGGTCCAAGGGCCTACTTCATGGCTACCATAGGAAGGATTTGCTCTTCTTTAGCTGGCTCATGGGAAAGGCACATTTACTCGAGTTTGAGCTATAGATGGTGTATACATTCCCAACATAGATGGAAGGAAGCTGCTTCAAACTACTTGTGTGTCCTAAGATAGGGGAACTAGTCTCTTTGGTAGTTTAGTTATCTATATCTTCTACAATAAGCAGTAAGTTAGTAAGAGGTTAATTTCTGGATACTTGGGGACTGGTGAACATACAAAGGATCCTATGTTTGTAGGAGGGAGACCCTCATTCTCATTAACAAATAACGAGGAAATGTTCTACAAGCAGCCATGTAAGTCGATTTTTAAAGAATTCAATATTTCACTCAAGAAGTTCAGTGTCAGACTAAAAATGACCTAGAGCTAAAGGAAATATCTATGGTGGCAATAGTCAAGCCATGCTTTTTAAAGTCTTTGAACATTTTTCCTCTTCTACCTTTTTCAACCTCAGCATTGGAGGCAAAAGTGACTAACTGAAAACAGAGACAAAGAAGAATAAACGGAATAAAAAAAAAAGTGAGGACAGAAAAGGAGCATGTCCCAGCCTCCAGGCACAATTGTCCCACAACCTTCTCACAATACAAAGCAAGAATCTATTTTTTCACTGTTTTATTTTTAACCCATGATTTATTTTAATTTAGTATAAATATTATGTTAGACTATACCTTCATGACTACCTAGAAAATTTGAATGCCAGAATGTAAAACAAATTGTAACATGAATACCCACTATCGCCACTGTTTAATTTTAGTCAGTAACATGGGGAAAATCTGCCCAGAGAACATATTTGAAGAAGCAACGACAAAATTCTTGAGTTATGATTATATCCTTTGTACTGTACTTTTTCAAGTTGGACTTGGCATAAACAGATGGTAATGTATTGACTACATGGAGAAAATCCTTAGTGAGTAGATGAAGAGAAAAATTATAGTTGATCACTTTTGTGAGTATTGATCTCAGTGCCTGCAGTAGTCACCAACTGTAAAAAAAAAAAAAAAAAAAAAATGTATTTGAACACACTTTTCCTCTCCAGTGCAAAATGAACACAATTTAATTTCTATTAGTTTTGACAAGTCTCAGAACCACTGAAAATAATCAAGGTAGAGAAACTTAGGACTTATTGGAGAACTAAGTCTTTTCCTGACACCTCCTTTTTCCCAGACAGAACTGATCAAACATTTTCCTTTAGTACTATACCTGATACATGTATTTTCCTGCTATTAGGCTTCAGTGTGTTTGTGACAGTTTCAAATTCTCTTTAAGCAATATTTGATACGTAGGGAGTCAAATAAATAGAAAATTCAGTGGCCTCACAATGAAGGTGAACACTGAAGTTTTACCATGAGCTACTGAAATGGCCCTTTTTCTTTTAATGAATTACCTTTCTCTTAAATGGAACACTGGGAGAATCAGTTAATTGAGGCTTTTTAGACCTTCAATTCCTTTTAATCAAATTTTAATGAATATAGACACAGAAAGTAGATGCAGAGCTTGACAAGGTGCCTGTCTTGATATTATAATGAATAACAAGTTTGAAAATCCCAGTAGTACAGACCTACATAACTCAAAAGTCTATATTTCTTTCTCCTATACCTGTGAATCTAAAAGTGATAAGTGAACTACCATGGAGTTAAACAATAGCAGGAAAGGAAGTACTTCAAGGAAGATTACTATTTCTGAGGAGGTACTGAGCCTTTAAAAGGCAGGTTGACAGTGGCTCTTCCCTGAACTAAGAGCAACTTTCTGCCTGTTGATATCTTCTCTTCTATTTTTTAAAGTCGTTGTGTTGCCATTTGCCTTAGAGTCAAGAAACATGAAGAAATAATATTTAGGTGCACATGCAGAGTAGTTTGGATAACTGCATTGTTGGTTTCCGCTGGTTGTTTGAAAGGTACAGTGAGTTCTAAGAATTATTTTGTCCTGTTTTGAATTTCTCCTAACATATTTTTATTGTCATGTCTTTTTTTTTTTTTCCTTTAAATGAACCTTATACATTTATACCTGGTGATTTGAACAATTAATTTGATGATAGCATCATATAATATAACAACCATTGTTGAATTTCTATTTGTTTACTGAGATCTGGTATCATTTTAATGCTGTTTTTAATCACTATTTTTTGTTTTTAAAGATAAAATAAAAAGCACGTTGTTATTAAATCCCATGTGCATGTTTTTAAGAAAATTAAGAGTAAATAAATATTATTTAAGCATTCTGATAGGCTGAGAAGAAATCAGTGCAGAATAAACTCCAATTTCAGCATCAGTTGCCATTGTCAACCTAAGTAATGATCTTAGGGAAGCAGTTTGTACATTAGTGACGAAGGATGAGTTGAAACGAGAAGTATATTATCAAGATGTTAAATTAACCATAAAATAATCTTAGCGCTTTTAAACGTCCAGAGTCCTTCTGTCAGATGTGAAAGGAAATTGACGGCAATATGCTTAATATGTTTGTATGCTCTTCCTTTGTCATTGGAGGTCACCAAATCTATTTCTGTTGGCCAATTTTCTTCCTACTAGATAGCACATCAGAGTGTATGCCTTGTTATATTTTTTTGATGCTGAACACTTATGACATGCTGGACTTTTTGTGCTTGAGGCTGTTTCTAGCACCCTCACTAATTACATTTAAATAGGATCTGTTCCTGTAAAATAGCAAGTCTGGATTTTTAGAGCAGAACAGTTGAAACGACATTGATATAAATGTACTAGGAATGAAGTTGAACTCAAAGCCCATCCAGCCAAGTATAACGCTCCAACCGAAAAGCAATTAATTCTTCCACATTTTCCAGAGGGCATAATTCAGGTTTCCATATTGTCAGCTACCTTTTATATTTCTTGCTTGTAACATATTGCAAATTCATCACTGGTCAGTATGCTTTCAAATAGATAACCTCAGCAATTTAAATGCTAACATGTTAAACTTCCTTGTTCTCCTTCAGTGATGTAAAAAGCAAAATTTCACATTTTCCATCCACCTCTCTGCAAGCAGTGCTCAGAACCTGGTTTGTCTGTGACTTTATACCATTGTTTTCTTTGAATCTAAACTTATGGCCCAAAGACAGGGAAAACTCTTATTAGGAAGGAGTGAGAGAGAGAATAAAATGATGTGGACTTTAAGCAATTGTTTCCCAGATTCCTTACTCATTTAGGTGTGTCAGTTAAATTTCGCTTAACCTATATTTTTAGTATTCCTAAAATGAAAATTTAAATAGTTTCACAATTTCTAGAAAATTAAGCAACTGTTCTATTATAATTATTATTAATTTCTGTTAATTTTCTTTCATTGAAGTATAACTTCCTGCAGTAAGAATGCGCAAGTCTTAATGCATGGACCAATGAGCGTTTCAATATGCATGGACTTGAGTGACTGCCACATCAAAGGTTATGTTTCCAGCCCCCAACAGGTTGGCATTTTCCCACTGTGTCCATATTCCTCACTCTTCTCTGGACTTCTGGCGTGATAGTTTCAGTTTTTCTGCATTTGAATTTTATGCAAATGAAATGATTAGTACATGGCTTGTTCTATAGATTTTCTTCACTTCAGCGGTATATCTGCAAAAGTTACCATAGGGTCATGGGTAGCATTACTTTTTTTTCTGTTGATTTATATCTCATTTTGTGCAAGCAATTCAACAGTATTTTATAGTTTTTGTTTGTTTGTTTGTTTGTTTCTGTTTTTGTTTCTTTCTGTTTAGAACAGGGTTTACAGATTCTACAGGTTCTCAATACATGCATTGGTCTCATAGTGACTCTCCTGATATCAGCCTCCCAAGCACTGGGATTATAGGTATGAGTCTCCATGCCCGCTCTCAATCTCAGTCTCAGTGCACCCTGTGGGTGAGGCCAGCACAGCATGCCTGGGATAGAACCCTAGCCACTGAGCTCTGCCAAAGCAGGCACTGAGCTAACTGGCCAACCCTACATAAACCATTAACAATAAAAATATTAATCTGTAAGGAATTTTAAATGATTTCATTATATCTATGTTTGTGCTAGATTATCTGTCCCCTGACCACTTTTCTGAGAATTTTCAATTCTAAGAATTAATCTGAATAACCAGAATAGCTCTATTACGTAACTCTTTTCCTTTACAAAATGTCAAGAACAGTAGAAAGTGTTATATACTTAAACTTTTTAAAAAAAATTATAAAAATACATATACCCAACTCTATCATTAGTTATGAGAAAGCTAAGAACTTGAAAGTTAATTTTATAATTGAAAGTTTAAAACACATTATTGGTCTAACATGAGGCAAAGTATCTGTCTATAATATATAAATGCTAATCATTTTCACTATTCTGAAGCATATTGTTATCCATTTTCTCTCAAAAGACTTTCTGAAGTTTTTTTTTTAAAACTAACTTCATAAAATAATTTATACATTATTAAAAAGTTTACATTCAATCCCAGCAGGAATGGTGGCACATGCCTATAATTTCAGCACTCAGGATGCTGAGCAGGAGGGTTGCTGCAACTTTGAGGCCAGTCTTGTCTATAAAGTGAGGTAAATACCAGGCTGAAATGCATACTGAAATCCTACCTAAAAAGACAAAACTAGGGCCAGCAAGATGGCTCAGCAGAGTAAGTGCTTGCTTAGGAAAGCGCAGGTAGCAGGGTTCCACCTCTGGCACTGACCTGCCCCTGGGTACACTGGGCCAGCCACTGAGGTCAAGTGTGGTGGTGCATGCCCACAATAAGCGCTGGGGATGCTTAAAACAGGAGGATCACTATGAGTCCAAGGTGCACAGTGAGACTCCATACCAAATATATTTTTAAATGAATGAATAAATAAATAAATAAATAAATATTACTTTCAGAACAGTATTTTTTTCCTACAAGGATTACAGCCATTTGTAGCTTCTATCTGTTATCAGTGTTCATTCAGTAGTTAGGAGTTCACAGGACACTGTTGAGAAGATGGAACTCTTTAATGAAAATAGAAAGTTTCATGGTTTAAGATCTCTTCATATATTTGGCCTCCAAATTAAATAATTTGTAGCAAAAGTTGCATGGTTGTATTGCACTTGTTTACCAAATTTCTGTGATGATAATCATAATCACACATCATGGCCAGAAAAAGAGTAGCAAAAAATGCACATGGTTTTCACATACACATAATAAAAGCTATAATTAAACTTACATTCAGTACACATGGTTTACAGTGAAGATTTGTCTGAGTGAAAAGCTGGTCGAGCTGAACCACTCCCTAAGTGTCTAAAAAGATGTAGGTGTCCTCTTTGTGAGGCAACAGGGTCCCCATGTGAAGTTAAGCACATCTCTTGTGCTGGATGCCTGGGTAATAGGGGAGTCAAGTCACATCAGAACTTTGCTAAGGATGTTCTAGGACTGATAAAGAAACAAGAACTAAATTGGTTGTAATAATTAATTAGAAAAGCTCTTCAGGAGCTAGAGAAATCCCCCAGGGATTGAATTTGGGGAGTGCTTGATCAAGGAGCAGCTGAAATATAATAACTAGGGAAGAATTCATTAAACTGGGGACACTTTCTCATGATATGAGACATAAATATACACCAGATAAGAAAGCCAAGAAGCCTCCTGTGGTGACGAATACTTCTTCCAAAGCAAAAGATGAAGAGTTGTATAATGAATACTCAATACAGAAATGTGAAGATAGTGTGTGCTAGCCCTTATAGAGGAATCATGTTCAACTTCTAAGTATCATATTCTTCCTCTGGGAACCAGTTAACTACATTAACACATACCCCAGGTAGCATGAAAAGGCAAGCTTTGAGTGAATCTGAATAAAGATCACTGTGACCTCTCCCTAGTCTAGCATTATGACCAAATTATCTTTTGGATATTTTGGTTTTAGGGGTATCTAAGATGAGCATAGTTGTTACCTCAAACGTGTGACAGGCCAAAGGGGAAAATAATAATAGCAGCTGTATTGGTAATGTCTGAAATGTTCTCCAATAAGCACACCTCAAAGGAAATATTGAGAAAGAATGCCATCTATTTTCAGAATTTAATATATACACTACAATGTAAGCATCTATGTAACTTTATGTTCTCAAGAAACAGAAGCATTGGAATCCAAGGGTGAAAGTTGTGAGTGCTTTGACTGTTGTGCTCAAGAACATTGTAAAGGTACTTGTGATTTCTATCTCCAGGCCTCTGGGGCCTGCATGCTAGAAGGTCTTGTCATCACGTGTAGCTCATTTGTCTGGAGACAAGGTAAGATTTCCAGAGCCAGGGAGATAGCTCAGCGACATAAGTACCTCTCTGGCAGGCTCAAGTTTGCAAGTTTAATCCAAACTACTGAGAAAGGAAACAAAAAGAAGATTTTCCAATAACACTTTGGACTTTGTTTCCGTGATGAAGGACCATTAGGTGAAAAACAGAGTTGTCATGTGGTTAGTTGTAATTAGAAACACTGAGAATCGAGCTCCAGTAGAACTGTATTTTAAAAATACAGGGGCAAGGTTTACGCATGTGCAACACAGGTGAACTTTGTGGTGTCTTCATCATCACTGTCATACTATAATTTTGGATAAAACAAGGCAATAAACCTGGGTCAGATAGGTACTGTGAATTGAACAGTTGTGTTCTCACACTTTTTTATGTGGAAACCCCAAATCCTAGCGTCAGTAAATTAGGAGGCAGGGTCGTGATCATGCCTCTCTAATGAAAGGGAATAATGTCCATATAGAGAAACGCAAAGAGATGCCCTCCCACTCTGCCCTGTGGAGGATCCAACAGGAAGTTACCCATATATAAAGCAGGAAAAGGACCCTTCAAGAACCTAGCATGCTGACACCCTGATCATAGACACCTAATGTCTAGAACTATGAGAAACAAATTTTGGTTAAGTCACCTACCCATGCTATGGAGGCTTGTTCTGGGAACTTGAACTAACAGAAAGAGAAGGCTTTGATGATCCAGTATTAAAAGTTCTCAGGAAGGAAGGCATGAAACAGTAAGTGAGCTAAAGAACCTAGGACATAATGCCTTACACTTTGAACAAATAATATAGAGGATTTGATGCTGCTATTGAAAGCAGGTTTGTGGTTCATTCTGCTAATATACTTAGACAGAGAAGCCCAGGGAATTTGGGGAATTTGGCCAGGAGAATATGCATGGCACATCTTTTCTTTCAGCGAAAGAGGAGGAAATTGTTATGGAATGCATTATACCTGCCTTACTCTGAAGTCCCTCATCATGTAGGTCCAAAAGTTAAATGTCTCCCTAGCTGTCCCTAGCCAGTGAGCTCAGTGGAGCTGAAAACAACAGCTGTTTCTGAAAGTTACTGGACTCTACCACTGTTGTCTTAGACACAATGAATGACTGCTTTGCTAAAACTCTCTGAGAAATGTGAAGCATTCTAAGATCTCTCAGTTCATCCATTTTCCCTTCTGTGTGTTTAAGAAAAGGATCTCTTCATGGTCTGAACAAGTCCTCTTCCTCTTCACTGTCCTTCACAGGCTTCACCCTCAATAAATCTCTCTTTGAATCTCACATCATCACTGGGTATGCTTCTTGCAAGACACAGAAAAATGTACCTGTTTTTAAGCACATTTGCATATATTCACTCAATACACATTAAATTTTAGGAGACTCCATATTTCAATTATAAATAAGTGCACCAGCTTTAAAGTTGTTGGTGTTTATCTCTTTTTCTGAGATAGAATAAAAATCACATACAATGGTATATCATAAACCATTCAATGTCTGACGGAGGTAAGGAGATGGAGTGGACAGAAATAAGGTGAAGAGCTAATCTCTGATTTAATAAGCTATTCAAAGCTCAGTCCTGTTAATGTTATTCAAATTTTAGTAGATCATATATATCTCTTCTATTTTGATTTAGAAGGCATTATTCTGCAGAAGCAAGGGTTTTCTTTAAAGTGGTAGACAGAAATAGTGAAAGATTTTGTTTTATGAATTACCTAAAATTTTGGATGAACTCATTTGGAAGTGCACTACTCACCTGCTCTGAAAATAAACTACTTGAAAAGATTTGCACCTCCCCAATTTTTGTCATATGGACTCGTATACAAACTTTCAATACAGTTTGTTTAATTTTGGGTTTAAAACTTATCACAAGGAAAAGGAAGAATGTTTGCTTCAGAGTTTGAGGCCATGAGCTCATTATCCTTGATTTGGCTACTTTTGGCACCATATTATTCTCAAGAACGAAAATATCATGGTATTAAGGACGAATGCTCCAAGCTGAAGACACACACACTTGACTTCTTTGCACAGTCTCTCTCACTCTCTTTGAAAGTGACACAGAAAGCCCTGGATGGTTTTGTCATCATGATAATAATTCATTCATCAGAGTAACTCACAATATGTTATGTGCACACGTACATTGTCCTTCAATTATAATAATGTCTGTAATATATAATTAAAATTTTATATACATATATAAATATATGTGTACTATTTTGTATATATATATATATATATATATATATATATATATATGTACTATTTTGTTGGAAAGTTGTGTTCAGAGTGGTTAACCAATATGTCCAAGGTCATTCAATCTGTATATTTAATTTCAGAATCAATGTTATTTAGACTGCAGCATCTATTTCTTTCCTTATAATTCCAACCACTTCTTCATGAATCTTTTTATTATCATGTTCACTCATTTTGACAAGCAATTAAGTCAATGAAGAAATTCATCCCCCCAATAAAGGTAATTATGTCATACCTCCTCTTCCTAGTGTTCTTTAGAAAATTTCCTTGGCTACTAATCAGTAGAAATGTTGTTTCAATCCTTCTCCTGCTTCCGTGACCCTTTTAAAGAGAATTGAGAGAGAGAGAGTGTGAAAAAAACCTGAATGTGTGTCTAGGACTTGGAGCATTTGTACCAAGATTTTCTCTTCTCAGCCACGTAGTGAATATGACACAATGAAATATATGCTTCAAAAGAAAATTTTCAAAATTATAGCTGTGCTGCTTGTAGCATGGGTGTGTCCAATTAAACAAAACCTGCTGGAGAACTCATTGAACTGCATCTCCAAAATAAGTCACTGAAGGAAGATTGTTAGAAAGAAGGACATTTCTGCCTTCCATGTTTCCACAATAAAGTCTGATGTTAGTGTTCATCTTTTCAATGGCTTGCAGTTGGAGAAAGGAAAATTTCTCACTGATAATTTTAACCCCCTTGCTAAACATAGAGAGTAAAATGGAGCTGGATAACATATGTAATACTGGAAGGCTCAACAGCATTGTGAATCCCGTTTCAAAGTTCACATTTATTATAAAAGTTAACATTTTTCTTTAAATATTAATTATTTCTATTACTTTAAATGGAAAGTAGCTCTGTAGCATAACTATTAAGTTAATCAACAAGGTAAATTTGGACTAGTATATGCTAGATGGTATCTTCATTTACACATTCAATAATAGGTTATATTATTCTACCACACATACTTTAAATGGTCTAATGTTTTATGTACCTTTTCATTTTAACTAAACTATGATTTTGTGTCTCCTCTATCCTGAAGTTTTAGCATACCAGTATGAAGCATGTTATTAATAAATATTTACTGAGTGATTAAGAATGCACTGTGAAGTCATATTCTTTGTGTTCAACTAGATCAATAAAACAAATATGCAAAATGATAGAAAATAGCAACCATTTGTTATAGTACTACAGGTGTATATTTTAATTATAGAAAAATATGACTTGTATAACATGGGACACTTTTCCTATTTATTATTCAGTACTCTGAAAATATGCATATCACACTATGCAATTGTCCTAGTATATATTTTAATCATTATTCAAGTTACAATTGAAGTATAGACCATATTTACATAGTATGTACATAGTGAATTTTCTGGTGATTTGTAGCACATAAGTATAACTGGGCAATCATCACTAAAATTAGCAAATATTATTATCACCCCCAAAAGAGTTGTGTTTTGTAATGCCATACTGGTCTCCCTTCTCTGTCTACTGGTGCTACTACATCTACCTTTGATCACTGGAAAGTAGTTTCCTTTAATTTATTTTTAATTAAACAGTTTATATTGCATGTACTGTTTGGGCTTATACTGTTTCCATTCTTAGCATAACTTTGAGATTTAACTATCTTGTATATGTATTGTTTTTTACATTACTCAATAGAATTCACTTTAAGAATGTGTAATAATTGATAAGCACTTTGATTTTTATTTCTTAAATATTATTTTAAAAACTTCTATGAATATTTGTATGGTTCATTTCTCACAGATAATGTTCATTGGTCAAATATCTAAAGTCAAGTGTCTCTGTCTTGTGTTAGGAATGAATTCAAATTTTCAACCAATTTCACACTTCTCAAAACTGTGTATGTTCTGCTCCTGGCTTTTGGCTTCCATGTAATTTAAACAATTTAATTTAAATTACAGCTTGTAGGTCTTTAGTTGACTTCTCCTTGATGGTCAATGATGCTAATCATTTCTTTGAGCTTCCATAGTTATTCATGAGTCTTCTTCTCATGAAGGGTCTGAAAAACTCTTCCCACTATTTTTATTACATTACATCTCTCTTGTCATATTACACATATTTATACACATTATGTGTACATATGCATACATTATTTATGATCAGTCACTTACTTTAAAAAGTTGAAGTATTTGTTAATTATATAGAAAACAATCAGTTGTTAATGCTATGTGCTATATATGCAGATGTTTTGGGAAAACTTACGATTTTTTAAAATTCTTAATTCCAATTTCATGTTGTAGGTCATAATAAAAATATTCTTTCAGATATTTGAATATCACTAATGTGCTTGGGAATATATGAAAAGATCAAAAAGTTGAAAAAGTACAATATATTCAAAGAACATATTGGTATTTGCATACTAATAATAATTTAATGGATAAAAAGTGATTGATAATTTAGAACACAATAACCTTTTTCTCTGCATGTAATAGATTTGTAGGATATTATGAATTTCATTTAACCTAGTGGGGTTTTTTTTGCAAATTTTATATGGAAACTCATTTCTCTTACTGGATAATTAAAATGAAAAATGAAGTTTGTCTTAGCTTAATTTTGAATCTTATGTGGTTACTTTTGACAGCCATAACACTGGAGTTAATGCATACATTTGGAGAACAAACTTTTAGAATTTGGTCTTGAAGAAAATTGATTATTTCAGAACCTTTATGTTTGGTGAAATAAAAGTTAAAATAGCATTAATAGAATGAAAAAAAATCCATACCTGATTAAACGGAGAAAAACTAGCCATGTAAGCATCAGAGACAGAGTGGACTCAAGGGAGTCCTCATGTGCTGAGGCTATGGGTCTTGGGCCAGCTCATCTCGCCATCTGTGAGGTGCAGCCTCGGAGGAGTTCACACAATTTGTTCTACACGTCCTGCTTCACCTGGGTATGCTGTTTGGTTCCTATATACTTGTTTAGCTGGATCTCATGGATATTCAACAATGTGTTTTGGTAATATCTTATACCATCCTTTTCATGGATGTATACTTCAAGGTGATATTAGGGACACAGTTATCGTTAATTTGTAAAAGGAAAAATATTGTGGCCTAGTCTGCTGGTCTGGTACTAAAAATTTATAAATTTTTGTTGTGCACTATTTTTTAAAAGATAATTTTTTAACCCCAGGGCAAGCTGAGATGGCAATTGAGACTAGAGTGGGGGCATGCACCTGTTAACCCACCTCATGGAAGGCTGTAAACAGATAGATCACTACGAGTCTGATCTAGTAATAAGACCTTGAACACTCTGTCACTGTAGGCCCTTCCCTAAAAACTACAAACAAATTTAAAATAAAATATTAAAAGATAATTTTCAATATAGATTTGGATGAAAAATTCTTCTTTAACATAAGCAAAATTATATATCATGTGATAATATGTATAGAAAATAGTAAAATATATTTAGTTAAAGCAGCATGTATCCGCACTATCACAGGAGAAAGATAATATTCTGTGAGATCTAGAGATGAACTGAGGGACAAAAAAACTGACAGTAGAAAAGATAAAAACCTTGGTATTATGTCTTTTATTTTATTTTTTATTTATTTATTTATTTATTTATTTTTAATTTTTTAATTTATTTTTGTCTTTTTGAGACAGGGTCTCATTATACAGTTCAGGCTGGCCTTGAGCTCACTTTTGTAGCCCAGGCTGGTCTCAAGCTCACACAGATCCTCCTGCCTCAGCCTCCCGAGTTCTGGGATTACAGGCGTGCGCTACCACACCCGGTTGGTGTTATGTCTTTTAATTAACCACTTTTGATTATGCTTTACAGTAGAAAAAGAATGGTAAGGGCTATGTAGCATTGGAATACAGAAATATCTGTATCATTTTTTTATCACTTATTTATTTATTGTTTAGTTTTAAACATAATTCTAAAGTTATTCTTCTTCTGATTTCTATTCCCACAACATTTAGCTGCCCTACTCAATATATCCTGGACAAGAGTGAGTGAAAAGTTGAATCTTAGGCATGCAATTATTTCTGCTGTTGTAGAGAATTCTATTTTTGAAACTTATTTGAAGTGATAGAAGTGCAAGTGTATTTTGCCTTTCTGTCCAATATAGCGGACGAGAAAATAGTTTTGTACTTTAAAGAATTAATAATCTAAGTACACATACAGAGACCATACTGTAAAAGCGAGTTTTGCTTCGCACAGCTCCTGACAGCTCATTGTCTTAGTGTTTTTATCTGTAATAAAACCTTTTTGAAGACACAATTGTGTGAGTGCAGGAGGGGGAATCTTAGGAAGATTATTTGCTGTTCTGCAATTATCTCTTTTAAAAGTAGTATTATGCTTGAAGCAAGTTTTACAAATTAAAATTTTGATTTCTTTTACTTTTATAGAATAACATAGGTTTGACAGGTTCTCAAATTGCAGTTACTAAAGTAATTATTTGATTTAACAATAATTATAGTTTTATACAGAAAAACGTCAAAAATCTACTTCAACAATAGAGTAAAAATAACATTAAATATCTTGGGCATTTATTGCTTAAATTCCTGTCAGTGCTCTGATTTACATATGATTTCTTATATTCCTTGTGTAGCCAGCAATCTTCATACTATATTCTATAAACTCCAGTAAAAAGGCTGCATATGAGGAGATTAGTTATAGCATTTTAACAGCAACATTATTTACCCTATTTATGTTTTATCTGGAAAAATTACTTAACATTTAAATAATGAATGACAATCCTCCTCATAACTTTTCTAAGTTTATTGGAAATAGTGAATGACATTTTCCCTCATTATTCTGCATCTAAATTTATACTTGACATTAGTTTTCTCTGTATATACCGCACCAACATATAATTCTATCCTCTCACCAAAAATGTCAATTATTTTATATTGATAAAATCATTTACTATTAGTTTATGCACAGCAGTTTTATTTTGATATCAGGAACAATTAGAAAACGGTTTAGTTCAAAGTCAACACAAATTATATATGCTCATAACAATTTCCATACTTCTATCACTGTGTAAAACTTTATTTTCCTCTAAGTTTTCACTGAAAAATACGTCCTAAGCTGGGCTGTCACTGATGAATAAAACCTGAGGCAAGGTTAATGTGGAAGCTGAGCCTAGATATGGAAGATGGAAACTACAGCAAGTAGAGCCAGAATGCACGCAGGTCCATTCCAGAGTGCTTTCTACAGTTAGTCAGCAGGCTGCAGAGGACCCACCCTGGAATGCATCCATCTTCTTAGGATGTATCAAAGAGTTGCCTTAAAAAGACCCAGCAGAAAGATAAAAGAGGGGAAAATTACTTGGCTCTCCTCCTCTGTTGTCCAACGATTGCCATGGAAGGTCCTCAAAGTTCCAAGACATGGTGACTGAGTGCTGGACACGTTGAGGCTCAGACACAGGTTATGAAAGGAAAGATACCTGAGCCACTGAGGCAGTGAGTCTTCCAGCACAACATCGACAAAGTATTTGCTGAAGGAAGAGGCAGAAAGAAGAGGGACCTAAGTGAGTGAGTTACACAACAAATATAGCTGAATCCGGAAGTGTAAATAAAGTATGCTGTTATGTAATCTGTGTTTTTAATTTTAATATATTTTTTTAATTTTTATTTTTTTTAAAGAATGGTCTACCCAGTTTACATTTGTAGTGATCCTTCTGTCTCAGCCTCCTCAGTTCTGGGATTATAGACATGTACCTCCATGACTGGTGCCAGGCCAGCAAGGCATGCAGCATATAATACTGAGGATCAAACTTGGGACCTTGTACTTTCCAGGCAGGTGCTTATGCAGTTGAGCTGACATGGAGAGATTATTTCCACATCAGACTGAAAATTAGAAAAACAGTTTATCAATAAGGCTGGCCACTGTACCCTTCCCAGATAAAAAATATTAAATATCTGGAAGGCATCTGAATGCACTTCCCAATCCTTATAGATCAGAAGCACCTCCAGAAAAATTCTTTGTTTTGTCTCTGCTTAAATACCTACAACATCTTAAAAAGGGTAGAGAAAGACTGAAGAAGTTACAGCATCTTACCAGGGGTGGATTAAAGGCTAAACTAGCACTTCTTTTGCTGGGATAAAATTAACCTGTTGAGAGAGCAACCACTCCCTACAGAGCTATCTCACCAGCCATAATCTATGTTTTAAGAACTTAACCCTCTCATATATTATTAGGGGACATACCATTAGAAGACAGTAAATGATATTTATTTTTTGTAATTATCAGTCCCATGTTCACCTAATGATGGCACAGTTAAAGAACATGGAATGACATAAGATTTTAATATTACCTGCTTCTTATGAATATATACCTGGCATATGTTTAAAAAACTAAATATGAATTTTCATTTATGTGAAAATAATTTACTTACTAGTTTTATTTAATGAAATCAAATCATTTGAACATTAACTGTAAAAACCTTTACATATTACAAAGATATAAAAATCCCCCTTAAGGAGAGAAGATGACAGATGACAAGAGATTTACAGACCAACACAAAGAAATTAAGGACAGTTCTCCAAATGACTAGGATCTGAAGAACTCCTCAAGTTCTATTAAGGCTTGTATGTAAACACCCTCCTGTCCCCGCCCGAGACACATGTGCTTTTAGATGGAGCTTTAGAGGCTAGACTGCATCTTGGGGGCCCAATAAAAACAATAGGTTATTCTTCTGATAGATTATAGATTAAAGGGACCAAGACAAACATTAACAAGGAAGAAAGATCATATGTTGTTTCCTTCTCCCACTGGGATTTGTAAAATATATTTGAAGGATGAAGTGAAAATTATAATACTGACACAGGCTAAATGAACATAGAAGGAATATTTAATACATTTACTTTTATACAAAGGGAATTAGTGTTTTGTAAAAAAAAAAAAAAAAAAAAAAAAAAGGTAAGATTTCTATACTTTCTCCAAATTGTTATACTATCAATACCAATATTCTTTGATAATAGTTATATAGATAGGATACAGAAAATTATCAGATCAAAGAACAAGATTATATGGAATGGCATTACTTCCAACAAGAATACAGAGTAGGACAGCAAAAAAAAAAATCTAGTAGATCTAAAAAGCACTAAATTAAAAAAATTCAATATCCTCTCATTAGCAACTGAGAAAATAACTAGACAAAAATTAACAAGAACTCAGAAACACCCAAGGAAGGCAACGACTCACATAACCTAGCCCAGAGTGAAAAACCTACACCCTGCATCAGGGAAATACTTACTATTTGCAAAGCAATCACAAAATATGAAGTCAAAATAAGATGTAACTTATAATCAAGCAAACTTGAAAAAAGTGTTAAAGGATTTGTATCATGGGCAGTGTTCTGGAACAACTCTGACCCGAGAAAATCAAGGCGAGTACAGATAAAAGTCAAATGCATAAAATATAGAAAGCAACCCATGCACACTTAATCCACTGAGCGACAAGGAATATTTAAAACAAGAAAATCAACTAAAACATAAAAATAAACAAAGGTAAAAACGGGTATTTTAAAAATTTAAATCCAAATTTAACAAGGAGATGAATTTCTAAAAGTTGCTAGATTTTAAAGCATCTGGCAACATGGAGAAGGAAAAAGAGAGAAAACTGAACACATGTATTTGTCAATTTAGATAAAATATATCACATTTTCAGTGGGTCAAAACCTACATCTTAAAACAATCCCTAATTCTACTGAAAGAGGAAGTAGCTAGAAATGTCCTCAACATAGGTACAAGCAGAGAGCTCATGATCAAAGTGCAGACTGCATGCAAATGCTATAACAAATCAATAGCTGAGTTCTCATCTTATTAAAAAAAAGGATTTTTGCACAACAAAAGGAATCACTACTCAAGGGAAAACACAACCAACAACATTGGAAAATGTGTGATCCAATTGACCCTTAGACAAATAACAAATATTTGAACATCTACAGAATTTTAAACTTCTGACTTCATCCCAAAGTCGAAGATCCAATCCAAAAATAGATATTTGAGAATATACAGTTCTCAGATGAGGAAGTAGAAAGGGCAAATAAATAGACTAAAAGATACTCAATGTCACTGGTCATTGGAGAAAGGCAAATTAAAACAACGCTAAGATTATATCACAGTCTAGAAAGGAATAGATATAAACAAGAAATCAATGACTAGCACATGTCGGTGGGGCTGTCGGGATAAAGAAATCATTCGACACTGTTGGTAGGAGTGTTGACTGGTGCAGCGACTGTGGAAATTCGTGAGGAGATTCCTCAGATGTAAGATTAGAGGTCCTATTCAAGCCAGCTATTCCGCCTTCTGTGTATCTTCCTAGAAGCATTAAAATGTGGCAGTGACACATGTGCACCTATGTTCATAGCGTCACAATTTTAATAACTAAATCTTGGAAACAATCCAAATGCCTATTAGCTGAGAAATGGATATATAAACTGGTAGTTTTATATAATGGAGTACTACAGAACCATAAACAAGGAAATACTTGAGACTTTTATTAGGAAATGGGTGCAACTTGGGGCCATATGTGTAAGTTAACTAAATCAGACTCCTATGAGTAAATTTCATATTGTCTCCCTGGTGTGAGGCACTGAAAGAGTAATTGAAGTTATTTATACACAGTAAATACTGCAAAATGGGAAGAAATTGTTGAAACAAACAAACAAAAAATGGAATTAGGGTGGATAACAGTGGAAAGGACAGTAGGGAGAAGGGAGAAAAGGCAAGTCAGTTATACTGATGGGGCAAAAGAGATCCCATTTCCTTTAGAAAGTCCATTTTAAAGGTGACTTAAGCTCACTTAAACTATAGATAGGGGTTGAATCCCGGTGTGTCATGCCGGCCTATTCCAGAGCACACTCAGATAGTGGGTGCAACTGGACATGGTGGTGCAAGCCTGCAATCCGAGGGCTTGGGAGGCTGAAAACAGGAGAATCACTAAAGTCCGATCTGGGTATTCTCTCTAGACTGTGTACCAAATACATTTTGAAAAATCCTATAAAAATAAAAATAAACTGTAGATAATCTTTCTCTTTCATCTGCTCCCCATGTAGAATCCTACAAACCCACTGAGCAAAACAAGGTCATAAAGACAAAAGAAGGTAGCTAACAAAAATTGAGAAGCAAAATAAATATGAAACCACAATGTGCCATGACTGGCAGATGATCAACAGTGTCTAGGAGATGAAAACCTCATGCTTTCTTATAAAATTCCTGAGCATTAGATGACACGGTGGTGTGGCTACTATGGAAACCTCATAAGTACATAACCTGGAAGGAAGATCCAAAGGAGCATCCACAATATGCGTTCCTGACTTGGGACCAAAGTGTTGTTGCCGGCTTTTAACAAAGCTTCTTTGTTCCTACTCCTTCAGTCTCTCATGGGTCTTGACCTCCTGCCATCTGCCATAACAACACTATTCACGTCTCTTAGCTCATTTAAAAGGAAGGCTTGGGGCTGGTGGGATAGCTCAGTAGAATACACACCTGTCTGGCAAGCACAAGGTCCTGAGTTCCATCTCTGATACCAAAAAAAAAAAAAATTTGCTAATATCAATGGAAGAAACTTTTGCCAATATCTTGTAGTCTTAATTGCATTAACATAACAATATGTGATGTATAACTATTTTTATTCTCCTATTATTTTGTTATGAAATTATGGTTTACCTTAATCCCATAAAATAAAAAATATAAAAAATTATCATTCTTTGAAAAGTGTAAATGATCACAATGCATATAGTATGAATAAGCATGTGTGCCTCTACATCTATTAGAAAAATCAATGCTAACTCATCAAGGTTGCAGAAAGGAACTGAAGTTTTCTTTTTTTTTTTTTTTTTTTTTTTGTCTTTTTGAGACAGGGTCTCGCTATGCAGTTCAGGCTGGCCTTGAGCTCACTTTTGTGACCCAGGCTGGTCTCGAACTTGCACTGATCCTCCTGCCTCAGCCTCCCGAGTGCTGGGATTACAGGCGTGAGCCACCACGCCCGGCTCTAGGAACTGAAGTTTTCAAGTTTGATTTCTTTACAATTCTACTACATTCTCCAAAGTTTCAGATTTCTTCCAGAAGAAAAAGTTTAAATAGTTCTTAATGTTTTGAAGCTAGAACTCCTCAATATCTATGTCAGGTTAAAAAAATAAAGTACAGATAACAGATATTTTTGTCTGTATCATATGATATAGACCAAAATATCTTAACATAATGGTAGTGAATAGAACTTAAAATCCAGGAGCAGGGGAGATAGCTCCATGGCACAAGTGCATGCTGGGTAAGGGCAAGGTCATGAGTTCAAACCCCTGTCCCATCAAAAAATAAATAAATAAATAAATAAAAGGAACTTAACAAAAATTTTTGTAATTAAGTACAATTTATTCCGAGCACTTTAGGATCTAATATTTGAAAATCAAAGTGAAATTCTCTGAAACAATCATCGTTAAAAGAAAAAACAGGGCCAGGCAAATAGCTCATCGGATCAAAGCACCTGCAAACAGGTGCGGGGGCCGGGGTTTCAATCCCCCGGGGCTCTCACGCAGGCCCCGCCTCCGGGGTATGCTGAGACAGCAACTGAGACTAGGTGTGGAGGCATGCACCTGTAATCCCAACTCTTGGGAGGCTGTAAACAGGCAGATCACTACCAGTTAGATCTGGTAGTGAGACCCTGAACATCCTGTAAACCTTTCCCTAAAATGCAAAGAAGAAAAAAACAAAAACCAGTGAAGAAACTGTATTTGAAAAAATAGAACATGCATTGATAGCATCATCTAAGAAGAAATGGGATAGAGAATAATTTTCTGAGTGAAAAAAGAACATATAAAATTGCACAAGTAGCATCTGAAATGGCGGAGAGGTGAATACTTCAACCCTGGGATCAGAGACAAGGCAGGTTGTCCATTCTCATGCCATCGGTTTCATATAAGGCCACATATTGTGTCCACTGGAGTAGGGAATGTCCAGAAGGTGGAAGAATGGCAGGTCCTGCGACTGGGAATGAACAGTGCTCATCAATGGATGTCTTCAATGTTCTTGTAGAATATGTTAAGAAATTTATAAAAGCATGTATAATTAATAATTTACATTTTCCTGATAAAATTCAATATGAAAGTTTGATTTTATTTCTATATAGTATCAACACACATCCCAGAAAGAAAATTAAAAATGAAATCAATTGTTGAAATACTTCCACATATGAAGCATTACAATAACAACCCAATTAAACAGATATTTTATATGCTTATATCTACAAATTATTAATGCAAAAAAATCAAAGATTAAAATAAATGAAGAGACATCTCATCTCCATTGGTTGAAAAATATGAGTGCAAATGTGAGAATTTTCATGAAATGAACGGAGAGTTATAACAAAGTGCCCATTAAAATTCAAACAAGTGAAAGCCAAATAACTCAGCAGACATAGGAGCCAGGATTTGATCTCAGGGCCTGCTGTGCTGCCCCTGCCCTGAGGCCTGCTGAGATGGCGGTTGAGACTGGGAGTGATGGCACGTACCTGTAATCCCAGAACTTGGGAGGCTGTAAACAAGAGGATAACTATGGTGCCTGATCTATGCAATGAGACCCTGTACACCCTGTACTAAACACATTTTAAAAAATTAAGTCGAATAAAATTTCCTGCAAACACAGATAAGACAAAGAAACTGGAATAACTAAAATGATTTTGAAATAGTAATAATAAATTATGAAGAAAAAATTTACCCATTTTAGTACTTATTATGTAGCTGAAATAATTCATTGTTTGGTACTGGAAAATACAAATCACTAGAACTTAATTGGCAAATCCAAAGCATAGTCATGCCTATGTGCCAAAATATTTTCCCGAAAAGTCATGCAGATATTAACTCAAAATAGTTAACAAATTAAATAATAAAACACTGAAATATTAAGTTTCATGATGACATTCTTTATGTGTAATTGGTATATGTACAGAACAGATCTCTTCTTATTAGAGAAATTTTAAGAAGTCATAACTAAATTACTTAATAAGGATTACTAAAGAATATTAATGGTCATACCGTATTTGAAATTCTTCTGACCTAGATATATTTTCTCTAATTTTCAGTCTTCACTTTGTCCCCTTTCCTTTTTTTTTTTCTCAATCTTGTTTGTTTGGTATCTGATTTAGGAGAAATTTCAAAGAATACAAATCCTAATTCCAAAGTACTACTTACTGAGAAATTTGAGAATCACTTACATTTTCTTAAACAGTATTCTTTATCATTTCTTCTTCAGTTTGTTTCATGTTATATGCTGGATAGTCACTCAAGTTTTCAGATACAAAGCCTTCATCAAATTACATTGAAAGTAAACTATGAACAATGTGTGCAGTGTGCATTTTTAATCATTAAAAATGTTTGAGGTTTTCTTTGCTGAAAACAAATAGTAAGTCTTCTTAGTGGGATAATTTTCACAGTATTTTATGGGTCTATGAACATGGCTGAACAGTTTGTCACCTTAGTTTTCTCCATCTTTGTCCAGGCTGATCAAATCCCCCACAGGAGCATTGCTTGTTGTTGGTACAATTATCAAATTTTTATTTTATTGTTTGATTTTTAAAAGAATATAGTCTCAAAAAAAAAATCCTCTGGAAGAGTAAAACAATGGAAAAGTGAGGTAGGATCAGACTGAGCCTTATGGTCTCTAAGATTTTGTCAATAAATGTTCTCTGGTTGATCAGAAGCTTCATAATCTTCATAATAAAGAGTTTTATCCTACGTGATCAATATTGCAGTGATAACAACTCTAGATGTTTTGCAGAGACCATTGTCAGAGCCATTAAAAAAGGCTTCAGGGCCTGTGTTAAAATAGTCCTATACTATACGTTATTTAAGTAAGTTTTTCACTTAATCAAATAAGGGTCCCCTAAGAGCTCACTCATTGAATGAACTTTTTTTCTCTTAAGATTCTCTTCATTGCACCCAGACATAATTTCTTTTCAAACTGCCCCTGGCAGTATTTCTATTCTTTGGTCCAAATGTACAGATTTGAGATTTTTATTCACCAATCATTATCTTATGTAATGCCTCACATACGTGGTTCTTGTTGAGAAATGTTTCAGCCTTGCTGAATCTACAGCCTGTATATCTGATCTTACTTATGTGTATCATCATCTTAAGTATATTTCTACCTGATCTAATTTACCTCAATCATCATTTTAAATAAGATATTTGAGAGTTAATATGGGTCCAGCAAAAACAATACTTGTTCAGATATTTCCCATTTTTAACAACTTTTGGCTATTAATCAAGACACGTACCTTTGGCTGGTGAATATTTCACTAAACATCTGTGCACAGCCAAGAAAATAAGAGTATTTACTTTAAAACCAGTTTAGTGAAAGCAAACCAGGAGAATCATTAGTCCTCCTCAGACATAATAAGAGCAACTAACGGCTGGCCCAAGAGCTCAGTGGACTAAAGCACCTGCTTAGACAGAGCGCAGTCCCTGGGGAATCGATCCCCAACATGCCATGCCAGCCCTCCCTGCAGAGCGTGCTGAGACAGTGAATAAGACTGGGTGTTGTGGCACGCACCTGTAATAACAGCACTTGGGAAGCTGAAAACAGTAGGATAACTATGAGTGCAATCTAAGTGATGAGACCCTGTAGATCCTGTAGACCCTTTCCTAAACACAGGGAAAAAAAAAAGAGCAACTAAGGGGCTAGCACTAGTTTGGACTTTTGGCTGTAGTAAGAAGAATAATATGAGATCTATCTGTTTAGCATTTTTACACATGCAATATTGTATTAATTACAGGTAGAATTTTGTAAGTCTAGTCTCTAGATGTACGTATCATAGATGACTATAACTTTATAACCATTGTGCCGGGCGTGGTGGCTCACGCCTGTAATCCTAGCACTCGGGAGGCTGAGGCAGGAGGATCGGTGCGAGTTCGAGACCAGCCTGGGCTACAAAAGTGAGCTCAAGGCTAGCCTGAACTGCATAGCGAGACCCTGTCTGAAAAAGACAAAAAAAAAAAAAACAACTTTATAACCATTGAATAATCACTCCTGTATTTCCTCAGCCAGTGGAAATTACCATTCTAGTCTTTATTGCTGTAAGTTTAGATCTAATGTATATGCTTCATACTATATAAGATTAGATACTTTGTATTAGAGAAATAATCACATCATAAATCTAGTCAAACGTTAAGGATTTTATCTAAAATAGCAATGTTAAAGTTCCATAACCAGATATTCAGTTGATAGCTGTCACCTTCCACAGACATTAAATAATTATGTAATGTTATCTTCATTTTAGCACTTGCATTAAATCAAATGTCACTTCACTTATTAATCTCTGTCAGTTATCAATTGCATAGTCAGACAGACAGACAGACACAGAAGGACAGGCAGATATCAATCATCAGAGTGCAATATATTTTTCCTTTTTTTCTAACATCCACCCATGGTGTCTTACTGTTTCCACATAAAGGCCAATCTCCAAATCAGTGATGTGTCACTTTACAAAATGTTTTGGCTCAAGACAATTTTCAAATTTGGCTGCTATAAACATAGGTGCACAGATATCACCATGATATGATGTTTTCAGTTCTTCTGAGAAAATTCCCAGTAGGGAGCATAGCTGGATTGAATGGGATTTCCAGTTCTAGCTTTTTAAGGAACCTCTACACAGCTTTCCATAATGGTTGCAACAGACTGTATTCCCACCAGCAGTGGAAAGGGTTCCTTTTCCCCCACAGCCTCTCCAACATTTGTTGTTGGTTGATTTCTTTATAATAGCCTTTCTTTCTGGAATGAGATGATATCTAAATGTTGCTTTAATTTGTATTTCACAAATGGCTAGTGATGTGGAGCATTTCTTCATGTATTTATAGGCTTGTTGAATTTCTTTCCCTGAGAAGTGTGTGTTCATGTCAGATGCCCTTTTCTGGATTGCATCTTTGAATTTTTGGGACCCTAATGGTTTTTAGTTCTTTATACATTCTAGATAGAAGACCTTTGTCTGAGTACATATTACTTAAATTCTTTTTGAAATTTGTGGGTGGTCTTTTAACTATGTTGATAATTTCTTTTGACATGCAAAAACTTCTTAGCAGGAGGAGGTCCCAGTTGTTGCTTCTTTCAAGTGTCAAATGTGCATTTTGATTTTTATCCATGAACTCTTTGCCTACCTGATGGCAATTTTCTTTTATTCACTCAGGTTGCATGATACATCCCTACTTGAGCTCTTAAAACACAAAGATCAATCACCCATGATTGCATGTACTGAGGCATTTAACATATTGTTGCTTTACAAAACAAGAATCTGTTGAACACAGAGTGATCTTTTCTTTTCTCTTTTTTCCTTCTCTTTTTCTTTTCTTTCTTTATTATAGGTAACAGGAATCAAACTCAGGACCTTTCATTTTCCAGGCAGGTACTGTGCCACTGAGCTTTATGCCCAGTCCAAAGTTCTACTTTCTTAGTATAATGGTTGAATTAGTACTGATCTTTCAAAAATAATTGTTAGATTAGAAGGGGATGGATTTTGTCTATTGAGTAAATATCTTATCAAGTCAGAAATGAGGATCATGTTATTGAACCATGAAAACCTGGTGAACATTTCACTATTTTCCCAGATTTCTCTGTAAACCTAGGAAAAAGTCCAATGATGTAATTTGTGTGAGAACTCTGCCTCCATCAACAGGCAGGACTTGGTGGTTTTTTCAAGAGTGAAAAAAATTAAAGAGAGTTCCACCCACCCAGCACCTAAGTTTAAGCACGAGTCATAAAAAGTAAAACCAGATTAGCATGCTGAGTGGTAAAAGGCTCAAGTCAACAGTTTCCGATATTGCCAGTTCTGCCGATAACCCACTACTATTATGGAATATTGGTCTATGTATACAACTACTTTCTCTTAGTTCAATACAAACACTATACAAATAGTGTTTAGAAGAGTTAACATGTCTTCAGCTTGTACTCTGAACGACTACTATGAAGACAACACTGCATCATATCAATTATGGCTGTCCTACTAATGTGTTTCAAAACTATCTCAATGTTATTTCTTATCATTATTATTATTTTTTGGTCTTTTTTTTGAGACAGGGTCTCGCTATGCAGTTGAGGCTGGGCTTGAGCTCACTTTTGTAGCCCAGGCTGGTGTCGAACTTGCACCAATCCTCCTGCCTCAGCCTCCCGAGGGCTGGGATTACAGGCGTGCGCCACCACACCCGGCTCATTTCTTATTAAAAGTAATAAAAATGATTAAAGCATAGTTTCAACACGCAAAATCTTCAGACACAAATCAGATATGACCCAGATACATCAAGAACACAAATGTGCTTTTAAAAATATTCTTGTCAGCAACAATTTTATGAGGATCCCAAGAATTCAGAGTGGAGGCAACAAAATCAAGGAACATATACAGAGACTTACATATGTAAGAGAGTTTTTTTTAACTCATTTATATTTTAATGAAATTCAACTCACTATGCATTGAGAATTCAATCGCAAATAGTATGAATATTATCATTGTCATATGTTTTATAATAGTTTTCATTCTTATCATGCAAGAAACATGGAAAACTGTATGACTGTACTGACTGAAGTTTTCTCTTCAGTTTGTCATTTTTTTTTAATCTAAAATAAAATAAAACTGTCAGCATGGGTGTTGGACAAAATTACTTACAGCGTAAGGATGCCCAGGTTTCCAAGGCCTAATAGTTCTCATTATTCTGATCTGGATTCTGTCCAGATCTCTTAGAATAATTTTAGCTAAGAATATCCAAAAGTGGCCATCACATTTCACTTTAATAGGAAGATCATGTCTCTGACTGCACTGTACTTTCCTGTCACTGGGACAGTAATCTCTCTGGAAGAGATAGTAAAGGAGGTATTTATATCATACCTTTTACGGAGTGTCTACATTCAACTTTTCCATTGTGGAGTAGATAGTGATCATTTTTTGTTTCATCCAACTGCCATGGGAGCTCTGTTTAAGTCTGCATATCAGTTTGCATTAATTAATGTAAGAGTAGGAAGGATTGGAAAGTTCGTAGGCCAGCACTCACGAAACTCAAACTCCTTAGTCAGTGAAGGTATATCTTAAATAAGCACTGTAGATATCAGGGAAGTTTTAAAAACTTGAATATTGAAAGTAAGCAGAATCTGTACCTGGCAAGATTGGCACTTCTACGTTAGCATACTCAGGAGCACTTTCATCACAAAGTACTATAGAGAATGATTGCTAAAATGGTTAGTATGATTGATCATGATTTTCCCCAAATCACAGAAGGTGAGTTTATTACTTTTGAAATAAATTGGATTATTTAGATTCCACTGTTGTATATTGGGAGCTGGCAGGAAGCCAGGAAATTGATCAAGTGTGTGCAGGTGGGACTGGGCTTCCCTTCGTGGGGGCAAAAAGCTACCCCCAGTGCTGAGAAAAACATCCTGCCTGGTTCAATATAGAGATAAGGACAAAGTATCTTTAGTAGAGAACAATAGAGCCCAAGGACACCTGCAGGGAGTTCTGGTTGTCCCCTCCCCTGCTTGGAATGTTTCCAATTTCCCCAAAGCAGTTATGCAATTTCCTGTTCTTGAACACTGAATAAAAGGAACATCCTTCTGAGGATCGAGGCTCACTTCAAGAGGGACAAGTCTTGGTGAGTCCTCTGAACTACCTTCATCAGGTCTTCTCATCGTTTCTTTCGCCACCGACACCAGAACAACACAACATTCCACAATTGTATATTTCACATGCAGTACAGCACCTGCTTAAAACAAACTCAGTAAAGATATATTTAATGTAGATTTGCAACTCACAATCTGTCAGCATTCCTGGATGTTTTCTCATCAGGATTAATATTAATAATTTTTCAGCTCTCAAGTTTATGCTGGAATCTTAGTACAAATCACTTTTAACAAGGATCCGTGTCTTATTAGATCAACATCTAATTGAATGCAAATAGAATGATGGAAAAGGCCATATCTTCTAGTCAGCTGGCTATGTATCCTAAATGCTCCTGTAGTAGAATATAAAGTAGTCATAAAGTAGTAAATAAAGGTATTTATTAGACACTTAAATTGTGAATGTGAATAATTTCAAAATATTGATAATCAAAGTTCCGTTTGAGAATTTCTTGCTACTGAGAAATACGTTGTAATTTAAACAAGGTTTACCAGTTGAGAGGATCAAGGTAAATTCAGTAGAATGAATACTGGAACTTGCTTTTTGTTTCCATTGGTCTGTAGACATAAATATGCTGACCATTATAAACAAATTTAAATCAAAGACTGAAATTATTTTCCCTATTTTCTTTAAAAAAAATTCTCCTCTGGTTGTGGTTTCCAGTTCTAATCTTCAATAAAACACATTTATACTTGAGTAGAAAGGGAGATTCTAAGCAGGCTAAGTATTTAGTCCTTAGAAAACTAAAAGACATAAGAAAAAACAAAACAAAACAAAACAAAAGCAAAGACTACATTAACAATATAATAGTGAAAAAATGCATCACTTTCACCTACACATCTTTTTGTCCCAACTTCATACAAGTAGCCATCATCCCTTCAAAGTATTTATGATATCAACTTTCAGTTTATTTATTTATTTGTTTATTTATTTATTTATGTATATTTTAGGGGAGGTTCTCAGGGTGTTTAAGGTCTCTCACTACTAGATTGGACTCATAGTAATCGGGCTATTTACAGCCTCCCAAGAGCTGGGATTACAGGCATGCCACCATGTCCAGTCTCAATTGTCTCTGCATGCCTCAGGGTTGGAGCCAGCCTGCAAGCCCAGGGATTGATCACCTGGTCCCTGTGCCTGCTTGCAGGTGCTTTAATCCACTGAGCTACTTGGCTGGTCCTAACTGTCACGTTTAGAATATAAAGATAATGTATATATGAGCAAAACAATACCGGAAAAAATAAAAACAGTAACTTTCACAGAACGAAAATAAATAATCATTGTTTTGTAGGTGACATATACTCTATATTTAAGACCTCAAAATCTCACCAAAAGACTTCTTCATTTCATAACCAAACTTAGTGGAGTAGCTTCACACAAACCCAACACTCAAAAAACAGCTTTCTCGTGTACAAATAAAAAATTACTAAAAAAGAAATAAGGTGAATAAAACCCTTTACAACAGCATCCTAATAATCTAACGAATAAAGCAAAAGTGAAAGCTATAGTATTGTGAAGAAAGAGAACAAAGAGGATATAAAAAGGAAAGATATATCTTACTCATGGATAGGAAAAACCAACATAGTGAAAATGATCATACTTTCAAATTTGTTACATATGTTTACTACAAACCCGTTCAAAATACCATTAACATTCCTTACAGAACTAGCGAAAAAATTCTTAAAATTTATTTGAAAGTAGTACTGAGGTTCTACTTCATACCAGAAAGAATGTTTATCATCAAGAAATCAATGACAAATTCTGGCATGGCTTCACGTGAGAATAAAGAAATCCTTCTCCACAGTTTTTAGGAGCAGAGACTGATACAACCACTGTGGAAAGCAGTACATAGGCTTCTCACAATGCTGGGACTAGAGGTCCCATTCAACCCAGTATTCCCCTTCTGTGTGTCTTCTCAGGAGAGTTAAGTCCATCACACCACAGTGAGACACGTGCAGTCATGTTTACAGCAGCACAATTTGTAGTAGCTAATTCTTGAAAACAACCCAAATGTTTATGAAGGAAAGAACAAAAAATCTGTGGTATTTTTATACAATGGAGCACTACTCAATGATAAAGAAGGAAAAACACGGCTCTCCTGTGACTCACAAGACAGTGAGGTAGAAAAATTTTTAGGAATCTAATGTATCAACGCTAAGGTCACATAACATTTAGATTCAACATAAAAAGTGTTTGCTTAACAGTTAAGCCCTGGTAAATTCCTTCACAGGCATCAGCTTAATGCAATTTTTGATGAATGTTTTCATACGTATTTTCTTTAAAGTCTTCAAACAAGAAAAAAATCTCTACCTACGTATATTAAATACATGGTGACATAACTTTAAATTCAATGTAGTACACCTTTCAGGAAACCTAACATATTTTGCACATTGTTAGTAATTCCCATTCATCAGTATTAGATCTAATTACTATCTTAAAGTTAGAATGTTTAAAAAAGCAACAGTGTTTTTCTTCTCCTATAACCTAGTTCAGAGGGTTGAATCTTTTCTGCAAAGGGCCAGAACTTTACAGACTTCATGATGTTTTTTTTCACCATTACTCTTTTGAAGGTAATGCATAAGGGAAGAAGACTGGCCATATTCTCATATAATATAATTTATGAAAATAGGTAGGAAACTGACAATTTGACTATGTACTGTAGCCTGCTGACCACTATCTATTTATGGCCTCTCAAAGTGTTAAGAAATGCTATTAAGAATATCAGACTGTTCTTAAATTTTATAAGTAACTTCAGTGGCTTTGAAACAGGGGCATTTACTGCTATAGTTACAATGGACTGAATGTTTATTTCCTCTCCCCGACCTTATGATGAATTTTTAAATCTTAGTATGACAGTATTAGGATCCGGGAGCACTGGGAGGTATGAAGCCCTCATGATTGGTATTTTTGCCCTTATTAAAAAGAAGCCTAGCGTTACCGCCTGTCTCTTCCACCATTTGAGGACACACAGCTTTAGTAACCAAATGCAGGATTTATCAGCGTCTAGAACCCTAGGATGCCTCTGTATCTATAACATTGTGTTCAGCAAGCAGAACAGACAAAGGAAATCTATTTCCATTGCCAGTAACTGCCCATTCTAATTTTAGTATAAATCACAACTCCAGGGCTTGTGGATTACTTAGATTGTTTTAAGCACAGTCAAGCTGTCTGAAAGTATTTCATTGTACTCACCCTCAAGTCCATTTAAGCAGCACAAGAACAAAAGATACTGACTACATTTATGAAGAAAATTTTGGTCATGAGCAGGTAATTGGAAACACTACTTTAATCAGTGTAGCTTTCTGTAAACAGTGCAGATGATATAATCATAGATTTATAGATTTTTTTCCATAGTTGATTTCTATACATCCAACCACTATGTCTGGATTAAGAGAATAACTGTGGCCATATTGACGTCAATGATATTCTTTCAATATAGCTTATCTTTAGATACTCATTGAAGGCCTGTCTGTTTTTCTGAATAGCAGCTAAACGCAAACCTGAAAGCATGTTTATCTATTTATATCATCGTTGGGCTCAAAAATTAAAGAATTGTTTAGTAGGCATTCAATCATATGAAAATTAAGCATGAGTTTTGGTAATAGTGAAATAAATAATTTCCATTTAAATATATTTTTGAAGATTGCTTTGAAAGATATGGTAGAATAAAAATTAATTTCAGGACTATTAGCAGTCATATATATATTAATCAAGACTGCAGATACTTATAAGAAAAACATTTAAAAATATCTAGATGGAATAATTTATCCAGAAAATGATTAATAGATAATTTTACAAATATTAAAGGCTGCTAGGTTCAAGAAATAGGGTTATCAACATACTAATTCTATTGCATTAAATTTAGGGATCAATTTAATCTGATATATATGATTTCTTTAGTTAGACAAATGTATAAAATCTTGATTGGGAAAATGTACATAGCTCGACATTGCCTCTGTCATGAAAATGTAGAAGTATGCAATAAATATAAAATTATCAGAAATCGTGAAACTTTAGTGAAAGAAATGGCATCTGGCATCTTATCTTGAGTATTTATTGAAATTTTGAGGTTACCTCCAGAAATTTTTGCCTCACAGAGTACACACCATCCTCCTTCAGTAAGGGATATATATTTTCAACTTTTCTTTGCAGTTGCCATTGTCTTGTTAAAATGTCACTTCCCAAAGTGCAGCACTAGGCAAGAAAGGCTTCCAAAAGTGACATGTCAAAAATGCTGAGATCTCTGCATTTGGTTCTTTTATTTTTCTTTTTCCTCAAAGCAGAGAATCTACGGCTTTCCAAAGAATATGATTGCAAGAAAGGAGAAATCAGAAGAATCATCTAGAATCAAATTACCTCCCTTAAATTAATAAAAAGTTATTTTTCAAGTATTCTACTATTTGTTTATTGGTTGCAGAAAATTTAAACATTGAAAAATATTAAAAATTGAAAATCTCTACGAAAGGAAGAGAAGTGGGGAATACGCAGCATAAGAGTAGTACCTCTAATGGGTCTCACTTTATGTCAATGCTGAAAAACAGAACTCAGGTTTTTACTCCAATTTATAATGCTTTTTAGCATTATATATATATATATATATATATATATATACATTAGCATTATATATATATATATATATATATATATATATACATATACATATATATATATATACATTTGGTACAGGGTTTCACGACACAACTTGTACTCCAGACTCATGGTGACCCACTTATTTTCAGTCTACCTAGCACTGGGATTACAGGTGTGTGCTACTATGCCTAGACTTAGTAGCCATCTGGCTCAGGGCTCCCAGGGGAGGGGCCTTCATGGCATGTGGTGCCAGGGATAGAACCCCAGGTCCTGAGCTTGCTTAAGCAATGCCTCAGTCCACTGAGCTGTCTTTCCACCCCAGCATTTATTTTTAAGCATAACATATATGACCCATATAAGAAAACATTCCATATGATACCCAAAGAATGCAACAGAGGCTGGTAGAACAGCCACAGTTCTGCAGAAATGAAGTTTCCCATGTCACCTGAGTTTAGCACAGAATAACATAAGGACCTCAGATCATTGAGAAGTTGGAAACAAAACATTTGTATAATTTTCTGCCAACCTGCTTTATTTAGAGCAACTTAGAATCCTGACAAATGTAAAACTCCTCAAACCACTCAGTATACCATCACAAAAGAACTCTCACAAGGAAAGTAAACTCAGTGGAGCAGGCCCCCAGTACTTTGGGTAATAGTTGTAAAGGATCAAATTACTACTGATTGTCTCTCAATCAGATAAAGAAATTAAAGTTTTCTATATTCAGTAAACTTCTAATTTTTTTCATTCACTAATTTAATTCAAGGTTTTTAGCTTGTGCCACTAAATTAATAATAATAATTAATAGTAATAATAATGATAATTAATAATAATTATTAATAGTAATAATAATAACAGTGACCTTCAAACTCGAAGAGACCTTGAAGATCAAAAACAGTAAAAGCCCTGGCAAGCAGCATATACCAACGTTGGCCACTTAGCACATAGCACTGCTAGAAATGTTAAGACAATAAGAAATATTTAAACTTAGTTTGTTGATCAAACAGCTGAAAGCCTAAATCTGATAAAAGTTCTCTTACTGATAATAGCTAGAAAATTGGGATTAATAGAGAAAAATACTAAGAAAGAAGTCTAATATAGTCACACTTGGATTTCAGATTTTAAAGGTTTTTGTAGTTCATTGAGAATGAATAAATTTAAAGTGTTTAGGAATTGGGACAAGGCCAGAGAGGAATGTTAGCACGCAGTACAATATAAAAATATTTATGATGCTTTTATCAGAGAATGCATTTGTAAAGTAATGCCTCGTATATATGTTTGCAAATGTAAAAGTCAAACTAAAACTAAAACCAAACAAACCAATAATCAAAAAAATTAATGGATATCATTAAGTAGCAGGTCATACTAAATTCTCACTAGCTGGTAAAATGAATGATTTCTAGCCATTTCCAATTCCTTAGGGCTTTTGATTTCTTTTTATTGTATTTAGTACCAAAATACAAAGAAAAACAGCAAATGGCATCCACAACAAGAGGATGAAACATGATCTTAAGATTTTTAAAATTATTAATTGCATAGTGATTAAGATTTGTATTGTATTTATTGCCACTATAAATAATGATTATTTTAGCTCAACTATTGTGGAATACAGCCACAAAAAAAAAACTAAGCAGTATTAAAATCAGATTTGGGCCTATTGTTATAACATTGTTATGTACATATTAAAGAAACCAAATACCTTGATGAATGAAACTTTCCAGGACAATGATTTCATTTTTTGCTTTTAATTTTATAACATAGTAATAACAAGTTCATAAAGGTTGTCATTTCATTTTCCCAGCTATTGAAAGGAATTGAATAGAAAAGGATAAATAGAAGGATTCTTTCTTTTGTATGAGAGATTTCTTATAGGACCTAATTAGGAAGCTGTTAAGCTCTATTACAGCTTATAAGATCATCTATAAAAATTTTTTGGTTTATTGATTTGCTTTCATTTTGAGATAGAATCTTGCTGAACTTCTACATTGCTCAGGATGTGCTCAAACCTGTGGTCCCCCTTCCTGCCTCAGACTCTCAGATTGGTGAGTTTTTGTGGCACACTACCGCATACCCGTGAAAGTAGAATATCTGGATAATCACAAGGAACCGAATTATTTGTTCCATTTTTTAAAACATTTAATCACGACAAAACTCTTCTTTTGAAATATTTTCAAGAAAACTTGCCTTAAAATATTTTAATCCATTTCAAAATTGAGAACACTGCAACAGAGTTGGCTGTATTATATTTCTAATGAAAACCCCAGTATATTATTTTGTATATACATGTCCCAAATTTCACTCAGCTCTTTATATTTGCAATGAAAAAGAGACTTACAAGGTCTGTCTTGGCTACTTTTTTCTTGGTGCTGAGACAAAGTACCTGATGTCCGATATTAAGGAAGGAAAGTTTTGTGTAGTTCACAGTTTGTGGAGGATTCAGTTCATAGATAGCACGGCTCCAAGGCAGAGTGGGACAGAACAGAGGGTAAAAGGCAACAGCAACAGTTCATGGTGGCAGAAAACAGCAAAAACAACATGAACAGAGAGGAAGGAGCAGAAGAGAGTGAGCCTCCTCTCTACTTATATTTCACCATGCACCCTAGGGTGGGAGTAACACTCGCCCCCATAATCCCAGCATTGAACCATGAATAATCCCAAACTCTAGAAGCCAGCCCCTTGACTGCATGAAGCTTTTGCAGAACATCTAGACACATCTAGTAATGTCTGTGATGGAATAGTGTCATGGTTTGGGGTAATTACAAAGGAGTAAGTATAATACATAACACATTTTAGAAGATTATTTTATAATCACCCAAGGAATCATATGCAAAGAGTGCAGGAAATCTGTCCACATACTAAAGACGAAAGAACACAGCATGAGTCCAGCTGAAGATCGAAAGCCCATACCAGTGCCCCTCACAAGTCCAAATGGAGGCCTAGAGCCCATGACAATGTATCATGCAGGCCCATCTCATACATCTACCCTAGAAAGGCCCAAAGACCAGGGGTGGAAGCTAGAAAGTCTGTGTCAGCAGGATGAGGGAACTGTGCAAGAAAGATGAGTAAACTGGAGTCAGGAAGCAACGCTCAAGGTAAGAAACAGAGCATTCCTCTGAAGGACCATAGCTATCCTCAGCAAATGGTGAGGCTCTGGGTACTTCCAGTGATGAGAAAAGCTGCATTTTCATCAGGAAATCGAACATGAATACTGTCTTAGTTACTTCTTACTCGTTGCTGGGACAAATACCCGACACTCAAAATGAAGGAAAGAAAGGTTTATTTAACTCACAGTTCATGCAGGTTTCAGTCCATATTTGGCTGGCCCAAGCCTGAGTGGAGCAGGGCAGAGAGCATCCAGTTCATGAGGGCAGAACAGCAACAAAATGGTGGCAGAGGTAGCTAACCAAACAGGGCAGCAGAGCAACAGCTGGAGTCTGTCTCTCTGTCTCTCTTTATATTACATTCAGGATCTTGGCCTTAGTCCCCGCCTTAGGCTACACCCATAATCCCAGAAGTACTTCGACCCATAACCCCATCAGTACTAAAACCCATAATTCTGGGGATCATGGATCAAGTCTCAAACTCTAGAAGTCCCTGCCCAATGACTACATGAGGCTTTGGGGGGACAACTAGACATAAACCATAACAAATACCTTCTTCATGAGGCAGAGTAGTGTATCATCTTTCCCTCCTGAGCCAGGAAGCAATGTTCCAGATGAGGATTAGAGTGTCTCCTAAATGAATCACACCCATTCTCAGAGACAGTGAATCTCCTCAGCTGCACCAGTGATAAGAACAACCAAGTTCATCCGGAAAGCCAGCATGACAAGATCCTCCAGCAGAATGGCCCAGTGGAACCAGAGCTTCATCAGCTTCTCCAAACAGCATTCCTCACAGCCCGTCAGCAGCCTCTTCAGTCGGGCCTCTTCTGCTGCTGGTAGTAATCCTCAGGGGGGCTTCCCACAGCCAACACCACAATAGTTCAAGTAAGCTGGGTGGAACAAGTTGACTACCAATTAATAGTCCTCTTAAAGTAGTTTCAGGCTTGAGAAACAAAAAGTTGCATTTGGGGTAAAATATAAATAAATAAAACCAGATAAAATAATATTGAGTACAAATAATACTCACAGTTTATTATTTGTAAATCTTCAATTTAAACCTAGCTAATATAGAACACAGTGATCTTTAAGTTGAATGAAAAAATTAAGGAGTTTGTGGGTTGAATCCTTGACCTTGCTGTATTTGATAAGCTTAAAATCAAACACATCTTGCTTCACTGGATTTCATAGACATCTTTTATGTCTCCTTATATTTAAGTGAACATTTTCACTTATGTTTATATGTGTATATATATATATATATATATATATATGTCTATACATATATATAGGTTTACATGTATATACGTTTATATGTATATATATATGTTTATATGTATATACTATTTTCACTTATGTTTAAGAAGTGCATGTATGTACCAGAAAATAATAAAGCAATGTTAAAGAACAACTGAAAGATTTCTGATTATTATCTAAGGTTTCAGAAGCTTTAACAGAAGAGTGCAGCAGGCTGGAGAAGGTGCAGTGTTAGTCTTCTGGGAAGCTTTGGAAACAATCTGTTAGAAGATCAGACATAAGGCTTAAAGAACTCCATGTTTACACTGTGCTCAAGCTCAGCAGTATGGTGGGCAGGTATGTGTTTAATCTTAATGGCACCGGCAGGAAGGAGTTTTAGAATCGCAATCCATGAAACTGAAATTCTCCTGCAATAGCTTTAGTACCAGTTTGACAGAGTGCTTTTATCTGGCATTGTTTATTTGGATATTTTCAGAAAAAAATAACAGGACAAATAAATATTGTAAAAATAGATGTGAAAAAGTAAATAGCCATAATAATTAGAGAATTCATTACCTGAAGGATTTAAACTCTGTATTCAACCTCCTTCACCCAGTAGCACAGAGAGGCTATGAAGAGCATTGTTTTTACATACAGTCATTGTGGAACTCTTTATAATTGACTGCTCAGCTCTGGCTGCCTTTTGAGTGTTTGCAATCTTGAGTGGAGGACAGAGCAAAAGAAGGAACAGGGGCAGGGTAAATTTACAGACCAAATGTGAGTGTTGTTTCTCTAAATGTTAACAAGATGATAGTTACCATGAAGCTGGAACTATCTGCAACTTGCTGTGAAATATAAGGCATTAAATAGCCTCGGAATATAAGTGAAGGTTGCTAATGGATTTATTCTCCATTTGAGAAATATGTCATGGGCTCAAGAGATAGCTTGCTGGTCTAAGCATTTGCCTGGCAAGTTTGACGAACCTAGTTCTATGCCCAGTACTGCGTGCTGTGTTGGCTCCAACACCAGGCATAGTGGTATACACTTGCAATCCCAGTGCTGGGGAGGCTGAAACAGGAGGATCACTCTGAGTCTGAACTGCATAGCATGACACTGTATCAAGTAGAAAGAAAGAAAGAAAGATTTCATAATTAACTAGTAGATTAACTAGTAGATCCTGATTGGACAGAGTATCTGTCTCTGGGTGTTAGGCTGCCATCCATGGTGGTCATTCCATCAATTACTAAAAACAACAAAATTCCACTTTCAAGGGGCTACTTGGAATGTGCCTGAAGAGGTTGAAGTCCTATAGTTTTCATATAGCTCACACTGTCATAAGTCTAACTGCTACCACAGTGCTGATTTCTTCTGGATAGACCTCGTGATCTCTGAGTTTCTTGTCACCAAATGAATAAAGGTTAGAAAAGCAATACAGAACTAGTTAATAAATACGAGAGCACAGCCTGGGCACTGGATTACCATGTAGCTGGTATGTCACTGTCGTATTCAAATATTTTTTTTAGAAATAAAAGCATTAAATTTGTCTTTTAAAAGAAATTCAGCATCACAGCAAAATTAGGAGAAAAACTTGATGGCTTTCTCATTACCTACGGCATCTACTCATGTCCACACTGCCCTGATGTTCCTGTTACTCAGCTGAGGATGCCATTAGCTCTCATTCATGCAGTTCTTAGACACATCTTCTTCACCATACTCTATACAGGGCATAAAGGTTCACCCTTCATGTTGTACAGTTGACAAATTTTGGCAAATGTTTAGTGATACGTAGCTGCCAATTCTGCACCATATAAAGGATACTCATTACCTGCTAAATCCTCTGTACTCTGCATACTCACATTTTCTTGAATAAGAAAAATCTAACCTTCATCATCTCTTTCCATGTTAGCAACTAGAAAATGTATAGCCCTGGAACCACTAACCTTGTTAGTGTCTCAATAATATTGATCTTTTCTGGGTGTCTTATCATTCAAATGGTAGAATGTACAGTATCTTCAGCTTGTCTTATTTTATTATTTAATACTAAGAATTTAAGTATCTTTGTGTCTTTTCATGGCTTGATAATTGATTCTATTACAGACCACCATAATCTTTTTTTATTAACATTAATTAATAAATTAATTAATTCACATTGCGGTGCTCGAATTCAGGGGCTTATACACAGTAGACACATGATCTGACACTGACTTTTACTCCTCAAGCCTATTATAAATGCCATTATTTTATTAGGATGATAAATAGGTTATTCACACTCAACTAGATGAGTTGCTTGCTGCTTTCAAATTCTGGAAATTATAAGTAAAGCTTCTGTGTACATTGGGGTGCAATATTTTGCGTGGAAATAAATTTTCACTTCCCCTGAGTTAAAGTCAAGGAATATAATTCTAATATGGCAAGAATATGTGTAGTTTTCTAAGAAATCACCTAGGTACCCTCCTAAGTTGTGGAACATATTGCATTCTCTTTACAAATAGGTGAGAATTTGTATTACCCTACAAGCTCAGGAGCATTCGATATTTTTAGTGTTCTACATTTCAGTCTTCTTTTAGTGAATAGTTATTGATATCGCTTTCTTATTCTACTTTGCATTATAGTGACTACACATGATGTAGTAGTTCCTATATGCATATCATGCATGGTGAATGACTATCTATGTTCTAATTTTTGTTTCTTTATCTGTTTGTTTACTTATGTATTTGGTACAGGGTCTACAGGGTCTCTCTACATAGATGAGACTCATAATGATTCTCCTGTTTTCAGCCTCCTTAACACTGGGATTACAGGCATGCACCACCACACCCAGTCTCAATCACCATCTCAGTGAACGTCTGGGGCAGGGCACGCACAGCATGGCCTACGATGGAACCCCAGCTGCTGTGCTCTGCCTAAGCAGGCACTTTAGTCCACTGAACTATTGTTTTAATCTGGCCATTTTTTTTCTTTTTTCGGTACTAGTGATCAAACTCGTGACTTTGAGCTTGTGAGGCAGACACTTATGCCACTGAGCTATTTCCACAGCCCAATCTGGCTATTTTCTACTTGAATTTCAAGTATTTTGTGTAAATTTGGATGACAGTTCTTTACAATATATGCCATTTGCAAATATTTAATTTCAATCTGTATTCCTATTTTCTTGACATTGTTTTATGCACAATAGAAATTTTAATGATGCCCAGCATACTACTATTTCTTTGATAGTGCTTTCTTGTATTGTATCTAATGAATTGTTTCTATATTCAAGGTAACAGATGCTTTATCTTGCGTTATCTCCCAGGAGTTTTGTAGTTTTCCTTTTACATTAGGTCTGCTTTCCACTTTGAGTCAATATTTGTATAGCCATATCTGATATCTACAATCATTTTTGCCTATGGACAGTGAATGAATTTTTGTATAGTAACTGTTTTTTACTGGTGGCTGTTTAGTTGTTACACTTCAGTTTTGTGAAAAGATTACCTTCCCTCTAATGTATCATGCTTCCTCCTTTATTAATAATTGTTAATTTATGGTCTGTAAGTAATCCATCCTCTTTTTTCTTAATCTGTCTAGGGCTTCAGCATTTTATTTTTCCTTTCAAAATCCTCTCAGATTTTTGTCAAAAAGTTCATTTGGGCTAGTCAAATAGCTCAGTGAATTAAAGAGCCTGCAAGCAGGCACAGGGGCCAGATGTTCAATTCCTGGGCCTACCATGTCAGTCCTGCCCAAGGTGCACTGAGATGGCAGTTGAGACTGGGCATGGTAGCATTTGCCTGTAATCTCGGCTCTTGGGAGGCTAGAAACAGGGAGATCATTGTGAATCTCAACTAGAGTGAGACCCTGAACACCCTGTAGATCTTTCCCTAAAACATAATCTAATATTATATACATATATATATATATATGTATATATATATATATATGTATATATATATATATACATATATATATATATTCATTTTGTTTGCACATTTGGTTTCATTGATTTTCTCTATTAATGTTTTCAATTTAATATATTACTGCCTTAATTTTCATTACTTTCCTGCTTGTTTTATTTAATTTGCTATACTTTTTCCAGTTTCTGAGGGGGAAACAGAAGATGGATTTCAGATCTTTCTTCTTTAATATATACAATATGTACCATAAATTTCCATCCAAGTTCTGTCGGCTATCATCTATACATTTCAATAAGTTATGTCACTAGTTTGCATTAATGCAAAATATAGTATTTATTTATTTTTTTATTGTTTTCATGCTTTTATGGTACTGGGGATTGAACTCAGGACTCTGTGCTTGCCAGGCAAGTGCTTATTAGACTGAGTTATTTCCCCTGCCCGCAAAATAAAGTTTTAATATTTTCTTTAAGATTTCTTCAACTCAGGGCTAGCAAGAGAGCTCAGCAGACTAAACACCCGCTTAGGCAAGCCTAGGGACTGGAGTTCAATCCCTGGCACTACATGCTATTTCATCCCCATCCCCAGGCATGCTGAGCCAGCCACAGAGAGCAGGAGTGGTGTCTCATGACTGTAATCCCACTACTGGGAAGGCTGAAAGCAGAAGGGTCACTGTGAGTATGAGTGAGACGCTTGCCAAATACATTAGAAAAAAGGATTTTGTGTCAAGCCATATGATTATTTGGAGAATTAATATTTAATTACCACTTAAATTGTAGAGTTATTATTCTGCTTTAGTGTTTAGTTACTCAATTATTTTATCTTCTGAACAAATACATATGAACTATGTATATAAATATATTTCCCTAGATGAAGAAATCTATAGATGTGGTATTTTGTTCACATAGGTTTGTGATTACACAATAATTATATTCTTTTTTTTTTTTTTTTTTTGTCTTCTTGAGACAGGGTCTTGCTATGCACTTCAGGCTAGCTTTGGACTCAATTTTGTGGCACAAGCTGGTCTCAAACTCACACCAATCCTCCTGCCTCAGCCTCCCATGTGGTGGGATTATAGGCATGCACCACACCCGGCAATAATTATTTTCTTGGGAAAATAGCATACTAACAAATTGTATCTTGATTGTTTTTACACCCACCCGTGCTTTCTTTTCTCCATATTTTATCTGTTGTATTGTTTTTCTTTCTGGATGCTTCAAGTTTTCATAGACAGATGTTCCAGTATTCAGCTATTAGAGTGGACTCATCTGTCTCCTTTGAAGTCTTGCTCATTCTTTACATGGCTTGAGGTTCTGATATTCTGCACATGTACACGCAACTCACACATGCTGTGTCTCCCTGGATGATTGACCTCATTAGTGCTATAAAGTGTCTATCTTTATCACAAGGTCCTTCCCTTTAAACCTCCTCTCTCTGAGCATAGTTCAGCTACCTTGGCTACCTTTTAATTAACCATTCTAATGGCATGTTTCCTTGTATCTTTCCTATGAATTTGTATCTTCGTCTCACTTCTAAATGTGAGTTTCTTATAAAAGATGCATCATCTGCGTGTTATGTTTAGATAGCTGTTTCTCATGGGCACATTCAGATGACTGCCATTTAAAACGCTTGCTGGTGTATGAATTGATCAATTCCACTATATTCAACACTGCTTGATTTCTTGCTCTTGTTATTTGCTCCAGTTACGTATTTCACTCTGTTTTTCATTTGTTTGCTTGTTGTTTGGTTTGTTTTTTGTAGTTTTAATTGAATATTTTGTTGGATCAATTTTCTGTCCTTGCATATTGTATACCTCATGGTATACAATATGTGCTATGTGAGTTTAAGACTGATCCGAGGCAACATGCAAACCAGAATATACCAGTTCACAGGCACAATGAACACTTGATAACACCAAGATAATCTTGATTTCTACTGTCTTCCCGTTCTATCTCGGATGTCATTTATTTTCTTTTAAATAAACATAGATAAATAGGAATATATCTCCCAGATTATTGCTGTCATTATTTTTATCAAATTATGATCTGTCAGATCAAATAACTAAGAAAAATTAATGTGTTCTTTAACCTTCAACTCGTACTACTTTGTCATTCTTTCAGTAGACAGGCATTTTTAATCCATACCATTTTTCTTCTTTGTAAAAAATTTTCTTTCGTGAATTTTAAAAAATGTTTGCAGCTAGTATTTATTGTAAGACAGCTCTACTGAGAACAATTTCTAATTTTTTTTATCTAGGGAAGTCATTATATTTCTTCATATGTGAAGGACATTTCAGAAAACACAAAATTTGTTTTTTTTTTTTTTTAATTTGCTTATTGGCTCTTGACGTTAAATACTTTCCTTCTTTTGTCGGTTTGCCTGGAAAGCTGAGTATAATTCTATAGGTGCTTTATCCTCCAGCTTGCTTTAGGATTTTCTCTTTGCTGTGACTTTCTGTTGCTCAAAAAATCATAAGTTTAGAAATCTGGATATCTGTCACACTCAGTTATCTCTGAGATTCTTGGGTCATTTTTAGTGTCTAACATCTAGTTCAGGAAAATCGAGACATTGCCTGAAATGTCCATTCTGTGAATTTGCTTCCTTCCTGCCCGCTAGTATCCACAGTGCACATCACACTTTAGTTGACCCACAGTTCTCGGTTATCCTGAACCACTTATTTCTATCTTCTTTCCGTCTTTTTTCTTTTGATTTTCCATTTTGAAGTTTGTATTTATAAAATCTCATCATAAAGTCTTTCCTCAGCTGTGAAGTTCACATCAAAGCTCTTCCCTGTCTCCATTACAGTGTTTTTTTTTTTTTTTTTTTTTTTTTATCTCTGACATTTCCCCTTAGCTCTGTTTTTAGGATACCCATCCTGGTATATATGTTGGCTATTTGACCTCTTCTACTAACGTCATGAGAAACTTTAATGTAGTTGTTTCACTGGTCTGAAATACCAATATTCTTCCCATGTCTCATTGATACTTATGTCTCTTCAAATTCCTGTCTTTTATTATATCATTTTTTTTTTTCATAGACGGGTATGATGTACTAGAGAACAAGAAATAGCTTTACTTAGCAACAGAATGTAAGTAGTAAAGAAAAGAAGCCTTCTGAACTTATGATCATGTTTCAGTATTTTAATGAATATATGCTTTCAGAATGTGAATGCCATAAGAGCTTTCCCGGTCCTTTTTCCTATCTCCATCAAAAAAATGACTAGGGAGGTCTAGCTTTATGTATTTTCTTTCACATACGTAGAAAGCTATATTCACTGTCCGATTCAACTAGACTCTAAAAAACACCTGAGCAGATTTAGTCCTAGTTATTCAGTTTCTCATAAGAGTAGAGTCCATAAGGACAGAGTGCTCTGCTGTGCTACCAGATGATTTTCTTTCTCTCCCTTTGGTTAATTCATATGATGTTGCTTATAATCATAGAGAAAGTAACAAGTCCGACGTTTCCTAGCCTCTCAAGTCAAACAATGTTCATTAAGAATTCTTTCAACTATCTAAATTGGTGGCAGTAAGAGAATGGAAGAGAACTAGAAGGTAGCATTGGAAAGTTAGAATTCAGTCCATGTCTTACGTGTTTATTGTTGAGTATACTTACAAACCATTTCCTTTTTCTTTTTCTTCCATCCTTTTTTATCATCACTCAAAAATGTGTTTGAGGTAATGCCTGTCATGGTGGTGCATGTATGTATGCCAGCACCTTGACAGGCTGAGGGAGGAGAGTGAAAGTTTGAATTCCAATTTATATTTT
>PVJA010012935.1:0-11836 GCA_004027025.1 Myocastor coypus
ACAGTATGAAACAAAAAACAAAAGTATAATTTAACAATATTCAGAAATATAATTAAATATTAATTAATTAAATATTTCAAAACAATATTCCAAAATTCAAATCAAATGATTCCAACTAGAGGCCAGAATGTTGTGTATTATATGTACAAATTTGTAATCAAATCAGAGTACTCACATAGCGTTTGAATATATACAAAGATATCAACTAAGAAAAAGTTTCCATGGTAGTAAAGAATTACTAAGAATAAAACATAACATAAATACTAGAATGGCAAATATATGACCAGAACTTCTAACATTTTGGGGATAGCATATCACACAAAGTTCTAGTATGTCATGTAAGTGGACAGTGTCCATGATGCTTATTGGTGGCCAGGTGTCTCTTGTAGGACTGAGCTACTGCTGTTTCCTTGATATTCACCCTGTAGACACAGATAGAATCATGACCCATAGGGTACAGGAGAAGTCCATTTGTAGAATATGCTGATGAACATATTCTGCTGCTGTATATAAAATAATTGGAAGACTGCTTTTATATATCTCTTTTTGTCCTATATTTAATTACTTGCCCTATTTAGTGGGTTCTTTCCATTCTCCTTCATGGAATTGTGGTTTTGGTCCTCCTCTAGAATGTCTTTTAGTAAACTATGCAAAGTTGGCTTTGTCATCATGAAATTCTTTAGTTGTTTGTCCTGAAATTATTTCACATCTCCACTGAACTTGAAAGAGAGTTTTGCAGGGTATATCAACCTGGGCAGGAATGTTTTCTTGCAAGACTTGACGTACTTTACTCCATGCTCTTCTTGACTTGATGGTTTGTAAAGAGAAATCTGCTATTATTCTAATGAGTTTACCTTTAAATGTGATCTGTTTCTTTTCTCCAGCAACTTTTATTTGTTTATTTTTTTAAAGGTTTTAAAAATAATTTATAATTGGGCATTGTATCTTTAGAACAAATATAATTTACAGAAATGTCACTTTTTGTCAAATATTAACACGTATTTAAACAATTTTTTTTTAGTTGAAACAGTATTTCAATTGTAAAACCCATCTCTAGTTAGAAAAAAAAATCAGAAACCTCAAGGGAATTTAGCATAATTTAGAAATGTCCTAAGAATTCTTTTTTTTTTTTTGTCTTTTTGAGACAGGGTCTCGCTATGCAGTTGAGGCTGGCCTTGAGCTCACTTTTGTAGCCCAGGCTGGTCTCGAACTTGCACCGATCCTTCTGCCTCAGCCTCCCGAGTGCTGGGATTACAGGCGTGAGCCACCACGCCCGGCTTGTCCTAAGAATTCTTAAGCTATACAATATTTTAAGTAGAAAAACACTAATTTTAAAGGTTTGGTACCTGTTTCTGTAGTTTATGAGAATGTATTAATTGGTCTCTTAAAGGAAAACCAAGTAAAAGTTGATCATGTTAAGCACTTTAAATAAGGCAAAAGCTAATCACTTTAAAATAATGTATACAACACTTCCAAGCATCAAAGATACCATTTAAGTGGTTAAGTGCCTGGTACAAAATATTAAACAAAATACATTTACTGGATTGTTTTCACTTGCAACCACCCTGCTATCCAAAATAAAGGCTTCCCATACTTAAACTCTGCAGTGCAATGGGCTTAGTGTAGACCACTCCATTCCCCCACCAAGTACTTCATTTTCTCCCCAGTGCCCCCACATCCCTACCGTGGCACCATATTATTAAAAACACTAAGTACCTGGAATTTAACCTGACATGTCATGCCTTGGCAACTATAAAACCCATGACTCTGACACATGGCAATTTATAAGTTAGGCAAATGTGAAATGCTACAAGACGCAAATGGCTGCTTTTCTGGTTTAGGTGTTAAGGGTTCTGCTGAAGAGTGCTGCAAAACGCAGGTAATGACTTTAGCGTTACTTACCAGAACCAGCCCATGGTGTAGCATGCTATGTCACAAAGTCCAAGTCCAAGGTAATGCCTTTTCCAAGTCAACAAAAACTTTTGGCAAATAGTTCCTTTTAATAAAATAATGTTTCTGTTGGAGTCATATATTACTGTAGTGATAATTTTTACTCCAAAAATGTCATTACGTACATGAAAACCTGGTGGTTTCTAGCAGAGCAAATTATTTTACACAAATTTTATGTCTTTTACAGCTATGCAATTCCTTCTTTTAAGTACCCGACCCCCCCAGGTCTAGTTTGCAGAGACTCTGCTTTGTTCTGGGCTTGGTCCACAGCAGGAAAAGTTCCACTGTCTCAAAAGCTTCAACATTCCACCTTAAGAATTAGTTTTTCTTAGTACTTTTATAAAAAGTTACAGGGCTAGGGAAGATAGCTCAGGGGCACAAGGGCCTGCCTGGCAAGTGCAAGGTCCTGAGTTCTATTCCCAGTTCCACAAAAACAAAACAAAACAAAACAAAAAAACAAAAAAAAATTACATTTCACATAAATACTGGAACCTTAACAATTAGTCATTTCAAGTCATACTCACATCTGATGATCCCTGTGATTTACAACACCTGTACTTTGTTTTGATGAAAATTACAAAGCTTTACTCCAGTTTATCAAAAAAATTCTACCTAAATATAGTTGTTTTTTTAAAAAATAAATCTATTGTCAGCTTGGAGAGACCTGGTGTTGTGTGCCAGTTTTCTTTATCATTTCTCTACAAATGCTGCCGCAGCCATGGGTGTCCTTATGCTTCCTCTTGCTGAAGCTGCCATTTCTTCAATCTCAGCGTTTAACTTATGTATTACCCATTCCATTGCTTCTCGGCCTTTATTAGCATTTGAAGAGATGGTGCTGGCCATCAGTCCCTCCGGGTAACTGCTCAGGCTGACTCCTTTCACTGTGATTATAGCTTCCTGGGTCAAAACAGTCTTTTCTGGGTCCTGAGGATGTGGTTTGTATGTAAGCCTCTCATCTACTGAAACCATATTTGTAAAGGAAATATTAGTAGACTTAAGTTCCATTGTTTTCTTTGCAGGATCAACTATAGAATGTTCTTGTACATATGTTTTGGTTCTTGCTGCACCAATAATAGACTTTACGATGGAAGGCAGTCCCCACTCTGTGCTGAGAAGTCGGTGGGTGTGCAACTTTCCAGAAGGATCTATGTGTCTGTCCAGCACATCAACTCCGACCACGCTTGGGTTCATAGGGTTTGGGTATTTCTGCATCGCAGCTGTGGTAACAGTTTCCCACGGGTGGTCAAACACATGCTCCGAAGTCCAGATTTTCGTAGTGCCGGCGGCCTACTCGACGTTCGGAGGCGCTTGGGACAATGAGCTACAGAGGTGCTCCGGCCCCGCCCTTTACCCGGCTGGCAACCTCTCCAGTAACTTTTAATATATATTGTTGCTGTGATGAATTTCTGGGGTCTTGACTAATATGTCTAGTTGTGGTTTTGATTGAGTTGATGTTATTTGGAATTCTATATGTTTCAATTACTGCACATCAAATTGTTTTCCCATATATAGGAAGTTTTCTGCTATTACTTTCTGCCCATATTCTTTTTATGTCAGTTGTACAGATGCCTTCTTTCTCATTGATGCTTATTAGTCTTACATTGTTCATCTTTGCATCATCTTACAGGTGTTGAATTATTTTTTTTTGTGAATCCTAGTTGTTATTAAGAGATTAGGGTCACCTTCATTGAAAGTGAAATGGTTTTGCTAGCTTGTGATTGAGGTTTTATAATCTTGTATAGCACTCTGAATGTGTTTTATATATTCTATTACTTTCCTATATTGCTTATTCAAGGATTCCATCATTTTTCTATTATCCTCTACTTTTTTATCATTGTCTTTAGAAGCACTTAGTACTTCTTTTATTACAGATATTATTTCCTTTTTTAATTCAGAAATTATTTCTGATCTGATTTCCTCTATGCCTTTCTGCAGTTGTTCTTTACTTCAGATGCGATTATTTCAGAGATTTCAGGTTTGTGACTTCGAATTTCTTCTATGCTATTGTCTTCTGTATTTGTTCTGTGTGGGCTTAGGGCTTGAGAGCACATTTTGCTTCTTCCTTTGGTCCTTTGGTATAGCCCTGCCTCTGACTTTTGTTTTAGAGCTTGGGTAGAATTCTTACTTTAGCAACAGATCCGGATCTACCAAGTTCAATGTTGTCCAGGTGCATGTGGCTTGGGTCTGGCTGCTGAGCTGCACTTCTTCCTGTTGCAGCCCTTGGAAGCAAACTTAGTGTGCCACTCTGGCAAGATGTTTAAGAGGTTCTGCTCCTGTGTCAGCCGGGTGGGTTTTGTCTCTAGTCTCTCTGCAAAGAGTTCTGCAGCAGTTTTCCACACTGGGTGAGCTGGGCCTGGTTGCTGGGTCAAATGAGTTTCTAGTTGGTCCAGGGTAGTCTCCCTCACATACTGGGCTTGGCTGCTGGGTTGAATGAGTTTCTGGTGGGCCCAAGGAGGTTCCAATCACGTGCCACATAATGATACATTTGTAAACACAGTTTTTCCAGCTCAATGTATGTAGAAATCTAATGGCAGAAAATGTAAAAATAAAATGTTGTTTTTCTGCTGGTTGTTATCCCCTTTCTTATAATTAGAATTCATGGGAGATTCGTCACAGGAGAGATGGACCCTGAAGTAGATGAGCAGTTAGCAGAGAGGAAATGATGCTGACGAGCCAGGCGCACAGTGGTTCTGCATCAGGTCTTGTCTAGCTCAAAATCTGTGGTTCCAAAATTGAAATACTCACTCCAGGGTGAGAGCACCATCTGTGTCTGTCATGGGAAGGTAATGAAAATATGTGTGTGTCAAGAGAAAATAGCAAAGTAGAGGCACAATCTCCCTCCAAATCACTTTCAAATTGGAGATGCTCTTGGTGTATGAACTACTCTTTTGCTCTTACTTTTAAGTATTGGTACACTACCCTGTTGTAAGATGTACAGATGGATATGAAAGTGTGCCCGTAAGAAATAAAATACCTGCTTTTGTCATTTTCAAGGTGTGAATTTCATAGGCTCTCTAATTTTTCCACGAATATAAGCAGACAGCCCCTATTCTGGTATCTGCACAGCTGGTGCTTTATCAGGAAACCTGCCAAAGTCATCAGGGATGCTTAGCACAGGGTGCAGGTCAAACTATGCTATCAATTTAGATGGCAAAAACAGAACAAGCACAAAGAAAGGGGGATGCAAAATCTTGGCAGACATTTAATTACCTCTTCTCTGTTCATGTGTAGTCATGCATAGTTGTGCACACAGATGTGTAAGTGTACACACAGACACACACACACACACACACACACACATTTTATAGAACTTTTAAAGTTAAAGCCAAGGAGCTCTTTTCTTCATTTCTATGCCCAGTATTCACACATATGCAGACATGGAACACACACTACAGACCTCACACTGGTCCAGCAGATCAGGACCTATTTGGCTCCTTCTTTGAAGAAATCATAGTGTACAGGGTGGAGTAGACAAATAAACTGAATATCCCAAGTAGGCATATCTAGTGAAAAAATGAATGAGTAAAAGTGATAGAGGTTTATCTTATTGTGAATAATATTAAGAAGAAAGAGCCTTCATGCTGAAGCTGCTGTCTGCATTACCAGGATAAGGGAGGAGAAGGGAGTGGAGCAGGATGTGCTCTTAACTTCTGCCAGAGTAACTGGGCTGATGCTGTTGCTGTCCTTCAAGAAGAGATCCTATGTAGACTGTCAGGGTCAAAAGGGAAAGTAAGTATTTAGGTTCAGGATATGTGGAAGCTGACATCCAAAACTGGTATCCATAACTCTATATCAAGCTAAGTTGTAGAAGGAATTCTTAGCCACAAGGATACTTGTGAGTAATAAGTATGACACTGGTCATGGAAAGAGATGTTGCCTGCTGAGGGAAGGTAAAGTCCCTGTACAGAAGTATGGCATACACTGCCACTTAAGAAAAGCATAGAATCCTATAATCAAGAGGGAGAAGTGCCACTAATATGGGATATCTTTCACATTGTCTGGCAGAGAAGCAAGGTGAAAAAAAAAATGAAGGCTGGCCAGAGAGCTCAGCAGATGAGAGCACCTGCCTAGGCAGATGCAAGGGCCAGGGATTCAATCCCGGCCTGCCTTGCCAGCCCTGACCTTGGGTGCATTGAGACAACCAATGATACTGGTTGTTGGGGTAAGTGCCTGTAATCCCAGGCTTGATAGGCTGAAAAACAGGAAGGGTCACTATGAGTCTGATCTGTGTAGTGAGACCCTGTACTAAATACATAAAAAATGCAAGAGGAAAGAAGACAATGTCACACATCTATGGTCCATTGAGATAATAATGTGAAGATGGAAAGATTTTAATTCTGCTGTAGGCACTGGAGAATTTGGACAGGGCAAATTGGCAGGTAGGGCATGGGTGTGGATTAAGAAGAAGATCTATGATGCAGAGTTTAGACATCCAAACACTTCACAACCACTGGGATAAAGGCATAGGAATATCTCAGTAGCTGTTGGTGCACAGATCTTGAGCAGGATACCCCAGAGAAGACTGGGACAGAACACCCACCGCAATGGCTGAGTTAGCTGGGAAGATAGCTCAGTGACTTAAGCACCTGCCTGGCCATCACAGGGTCCTGAGTTCAATGCCTGATAAAAAAATAAGTGAATAAGTTAGGGGCAACTTGGTTTCAGGTGAGGAGACATTGGGGCCTTGCAACAATGCTTTCCCATAAAATCAAACCAGGTGGCATTTGCTGTCAGTCCTGTGTGCTCATGTGATCCCATGTAAACCTTGTGTGCACACAAATAACCAATAACCTGGAACATCCATTTGCTGAAATGCCAAGGTTCGGTGAGGAATTTGGTTGGGGAGTGTAGCTGCTGGCGTGGTGAGCACAGACAGGAGAAGGAAGGGAGAAGGAAAGCCTCAGTGCTCAAGGGAAGCGGGCTGACGGTGAAGTCTCTAAATCAGTATTACCTTATCACTGAGAGTGATGTCACTGGTTTATAATCCCAGACTCTGGAAGCTAATAGCTCTGGAAGCTGAGGCAGGAGGACTGTTGTAAGCTTGAGGCCTATGTGAGCTATGTAAGTGAGTTGAGGCCTGCCTGCACTACATAGGGAGAACTTGCTTAAAAACAAACAAACAGACACAAACAAACAAGGGGCTGGGAGACAGTTTATGGCAGTCCAAACCCCTGCCTAGCAAGTACAAGGTCCTGAGTTTGATCCCCTTTACCACATGTTGGGCCTGCACCAAGGCCAGGTACACAGTGCACCCCTGAAACAGTGTGTTGACATATGCCTGTATTCCCAGTGCTGAGGAGAGATAGGATCATTAGAGTCCAAACTGTCTGACTCTGTATCAAAAAGATAAAAATAAAGCAAACAAATATCAGTATGTTCAAAACAAGGAAAAGAAATATAGTTGTAAGGTTAAATTAGTCACAAGAGCTGATGATTAAAATTAGCAAAGCACTAATGTGAAATTGGAGCATTGAGAAATCAGGGAGCTGTATGCTATAGATTACAGATGACTTTACTGGAAGAACTGAAAAAAAAAATTACCACAAAATGCACAAAAACCAGGGATAGATACCCAGTACCACAGACTGTGCTGGTCCTGCTCCGGATGTGCAAAGCCAGCCACCAAGACTGGACATGGTGGCTCATGCTTGTAATACCAGCACTGGGGAGGCTGAAACAGGAGGATCACTATGAGTCTGAGCTGCATAGTGACACTGCCTGTGCGAAACTATTCAAGACACATTTGTCTGTGGCTTACCCTGGATGGACAGATGGAGGGCTACAGATCGCACTCCTGTCACAAAGAGAGATACAGGTCATGAAACACATCTAAAAAATTATGTGGAGATTTCCCTGAAGTAGACATGGTGCTTATTGTCTGTCATTAGTTTTATTACTTTTATTTACTGTTATGTTTTGCTTTATGGAGTTCTGGAGTCCTTTTTTACTTGAATATTAAGGTTTGTGTGACTTGGAGTACCTAACACACTTTTGGTGACTTACTTCTGTAATCCACTCTGTGCATGGTACACTTACCCCTCACGGTACACTTACCAGCCTCTGGAGGATGGCAAACAAAGTTCTGTAACCATTTTGCTCAAATCCACCATCAAAATAGTCTTGTCAAACTTGAACAATTTGCTATCTTGTTCTTAAGCGGGAATTCAATTAAAGGTTTGAAGCAATTGGGACGGCCACGGCCACGTCTTAGCTGTGGCCAATTAAAATAAACAATTGATTAAGGAACAAAGGAGGTGGTACAAATAGAAAGTGGGCCGAGCCAGAGGAAGACTGAGGGTCCTTGAGGGAAGGCAAAGAAACAGAAAAACACCAAATGGTACTTTGGAAAAAGTAGAGATGCTCGTATGGCAAGGAGAATAGCTGACTGTCCTTTAGAAACTTCTGGGCCTGACATGTGGCTCAATCATAACACATGGGCTTAGCATGTGCAAGACCCTGGGTTTCATGCCAAGCACTGTAAAAACCAGTTAAACAAACAAAAACTCTTCTAAGCTCTCTTTGCACGCTCTCCTTAAGCTTCTTCTGGTTTTCTGATGTGCATCGTGGTTTGCATATGACTGATGCCATGACAATTTAGCTGTTGTCATGAAAAATACCATAGATGGGGCCAGGGAGATAGCTCAGTGGACCCGGCAAGCATAAGGTCCTGAGTTCCACCCTTGGTACCACAGAAACAAAACAAAACAAAAACAGAAACATAAACAAAAAAACATAGAAATAAAAGGTAGCATTTGTTTCTGCTTTTAGTTCATCTAACACTATACTAAGATTAGACAGAAAATGGAGAAAAATTCCATTCCTCAATTAAACATTAAGCATAAACACCGAATGTCTTATTCTTTGCCTTCTTGATACAGCGATACTTTGTGAAGCTGTTCTTTCAAGAAAGAACATTTTTTCCATTTCTCCTTAATGATGATTTTATATTAGAACATTATTTTTGTCAATTGCCACAATTATTTAGTATAATTTCTATGCCACCTGACTGTAATAGGGATATTTATGTTCTCTATCAGGTAAGTATAACTTATAAAGAAAATGAAATTCACATATTAATATTTCCTTTTGATAGAGCATGGGCTTATCAAGCATGAGACCCTGGATTTGATCTCTACCAGTGTAGTAGCAAACCAACAAAACATAACACTCTACCATGTTCAGTCCTATGTTTGCCTCTGTACTTCCTTACACCCTTGAGTTTGTAAATCTTTTTTTTTCTTGTTTCAGAACTTTTGTTTGTCTATTTATTTATTTATTTATTTATTTATTTATTTATTTATATGGCCGGCTCAGCCTGCCTTGAGGGCAGGGCTGGCACAGCATGTGGTGCCAGGGATCAAACCATGGTCCTTGCAGCCCCCTAAGCTTTCCTATGCTGGCGCTTTAGACCACTGAGTCATCCTGCCGGCCCCCCGAGTTTGTAAATCTTCACAAAAAGAAAATTCTGATTTTCATTTGAATTTCAAGGTGGCTGGGAAGATAGCTCTATGGCACAAGTGCCCGCCTGGCAAGTTCAAGGTCATGAGTTCAAACCTCGATCCTCCCCCACAAGAGAAATTCATTGACTTATTGATCATTTTAGGGAGAATTAATGTTTTAGTAATATAAGATCTTTTAAACTATGAACATGAAATATCTTGTTTAGGTTTCCTTCAACTTCTCTCAGAAATATTTTGTTTTTCAGCGCTTGGTTTTACATTTTTTGTTCAGTTTACTGGCTAATATTTTATGTTACTGTTCTGATACTTTATTTCAATTTCTATTATATATAACATTATACAAAATTATAATTGATTTTTTATATTTATTTCTACTCTGATAAATTCATACACTTATCTACAGAATCAAGTAGTTCTTTTTTTTTCTTTTTAGATTCTGTGCGAATTCCTATGTAGGTTGCCTAGTAATCTCTGAATAACAATAGTTCTGCTCTCTCTGTGTTTTCTCATGTTGTTCATTTTCACTTCATTAAAATAAATAACATCCTTAACTTCCTTTTCTTCTCTCATTGCACTTGACAGGGTACCAGTGAAATACCAAGTAAAACTCGTCATCAGAAACATCTTGGTAGAAGTGTGTTTTTTTGTCATCAAGTATGTTAGCTTCAGGGTTTTTGTAGATATCCTTTAGTAGGTTGAGGAAGGTGCTTTCTGTTACTGTGCCAAGAATACATATCAGGAAAGGATTTTGGATTTTTGTTCTATACAAATGCTCTCTTTCTTGACTTATAATGTTTCGCTTCCTTGAAAAACCCAGTATAAACTGAAAATGTTGTAAGTTGAAAATATGTTCAGCACACCCAACTTTACCAAACAGGACAGTGTAATCTAGATGAACTTAAACATACTTAGAATACTTGCATAAGACTATAGTTAGGCAAAGTCCTGTTATACAAAGCCTGTTTTATAAGAACACACTGACTATCTCCTTTAATCTCTTTAATAATGTTCTGAAAGTAAAACAGGAAAAAAACCTGAGAGATTGTAAGAGTACAATTCATATCATTATGAAGTTGATAAATGAAGAGTGAACCATTACAAGTTGGACACAATTCTTATTATTTCTTTTGAGACTATCTGTGTATGTTTGTGTGCATTATATGCTTATATTTAAATATATTAGATGACATTGACACATTTCTGAATAGTTACCAAACCTGCATATCTTGGTGTTTTCTTTGCAATTCATTATCAGATTTATTTGCTAAATTTTGTTAAGAATTAATTGCATTCACATTCCTAAGGGACATATGGTAGATTGGAGAGTTTTCATTTCTTGGAGTGTCTTCTGGTTTTAGTTTCAGATATTTAATTTCTGGTTTCACAAGATAGGTGAAAAGCATTTCTTCCTCTGAAAAAATATAATCTACCCCCATTCTAGGTACATCAATATTTAAGGTTGCTATAGTTTTATAAATTCTTTACTGTCTTATTATTACAAAATTGTTTTCTTTATTTTTGATAAAATTAATTAGTTTATTTATTTTTTCAGTACCAGAGATTGAACTCTGGACCTTATGCTTGCCAGGCATGTACTTAATCCACTTAGCTGTCTCCCAAGACCCCATGAAAGTATTATTTTTAGATGTTCAAAATTTAACTAAAATGTGGAATATTGTTATTTCTTGGCAGGCATAGCAGATTTTGTTTCATGAACAGATTTTTTTTTATCAGTATGCATTGATTATGACAATTGATAGCTATTGGACATGCATTTTCATTAGAATCACTTAGTTTCAACCAAGATGATAGTTACTGAGAAAGAAAGAAGTGCTTATCCCTTTCCTAATTTTCTCCTGGGTTATGTATTTTGTCTGTCAGAATGGAAAAGAAGCATGTGATAGTTCACGGAGGAACACTTTCACTTAATTTTTTGTAGAGGTGCAGAAAATATATGTTTACTCTCCTTGCTGATTGCTGTCTAACAAATCCTTCAATAACACACTGGCTTCAGAAAACAATAATCATCTTATGACCTCTCAGTGGTTTTGGACCTCAGCTAGACTCCACACTTTTGCTTGCTTGGTGACTCCTCTGATGCATCTGGGCTGAGGGTACTCCGAAGCTCAGTCCCATGTCTGCAGATGACCCTGGCTACCTCAGAAGGATATCTATAAGATTTATGTAAATCCTCCATATATTCTCTTTTTAGCCCACTGCATGAAAAGAGCTCTCAGGAAAAAGGATCTTAAGAAGATCTGGTGGGAAAATTCACTGCTCACCCTTGAACTCACGTAATGCCACATTTATAGCAAACACAATCCCACTCAGGGAACACAGTCCAAGACAGCATAAAACAAGCAGTTGTGTATGAAAAAGCTTTTGTGGCTTCCATCGAAAATACACTATAAAAGCTTTTTCATACA
>PVJA010012935.1:11936-50848 GCA_004027025.1 Myocastor coypus
AAAAAAAAAAAAAAAAAAAAAAAAAAAAAAAAAAAAAAAAAAAAAAAAGAAAATACACTATAGGGCCAGCGAGATGGCTCAGTGGTCTAAAGCACCTGTGGAGGAAACTTAAGGCAAGCGCTGCGACCGCTCCTCGATCTCTGGCACCACATGCTGTGCACCCCCACCCCAGGGCGGGCTGAGCCAGCCATAACACAAACAAATAAATGAGGTTTAAGAGAAATAAATAACAAAATCTTACAAAAAAGAAAATACACTACATTACAATGAAATCTTAAATATAGGAATACGAATTCTTAAGTATAGTAATATGTCTTAAAAAATGTAGTGCCCTGAGCAGCAATGTCCAGACATAGCCCAAGGCTCACTCTGGGTTTCCTGGACAGTGAACCACCCATGGCTCATAGTTCCTTTTTCCCTTATGTTACTCCTCAGTGCTAAAGACTGCACATTCTTGCAGGCTTTATGTTTCCTTGGTGCCGGGCAACTGGTTTCTTGGCTCACTTTGGTACAGGGTTGCTGTCCTAGTCAGATGGCTTGTGACGTGGGTCAGTGTAAGAATGCTTGAGTTACATTGTCATGTTTTTACATAGATGAGTAGATTACCAGGGCCTATGCACTTCCGTAGCAGTTGCTTGGCTCCACCTTGCCTCTTGTGAAAGGACAGGATAGAAAGCTGCATTTTTTCTTTCAACATCCTTTGGCTTTTGAAGCTTCCTTTTTCTCCAATAAAGTGCTTTCCTTAAGACATATTATATAATTTGTCTTCCAGTTCCTGATGCATACTTGACAGGAACATAAAAGGAAATCAGCTTACACTATAGTCATAGGAGTGACTATAAGACTACTCTTATGTGAGTTTATATGCAATGTGGCTCACCAGAAATCATGAAGAAACACTCATAGAATTCCATACAGGTTCAAATTTCATTGATACATGCCTGCTAGATTATTTATGCCTATGCAGTTGAGAAGTACATAGTAAAGATTATTTTGCAGAATTTCAGTTACGTAAGAGCAGGACTATTACTTCAAATACTTCTCTTGACTAATGCAGAAATGGCACATACTAGTATGTCAATGAATGAATGAATGAATGAACAAATTCCTGTGTAGTAATGTATTGCTTGTGTTTCTTCCCTGAAGGACTATTTTGTATTTCTTAGCAACCATATTGCTGTTTGTAAGGAGTCCTTAGCCACTGCAAGTTATGCTATGAACATCCTAAAAAGTTCCCTCTTGGTGCAGTGCTGCTGATATTGTATGGATAAGATGGTTCCCTGATGTTTTCTGGGAAGAAGATCCATTGTTAGACACTGAATACACCAGTTATTATAAAACTATTGGATATATGACTAGTAATACTTTAAGATACCTAATATTTATAATATCTACATGTATTAAATAAGAAAACATTATAGATCTATAGAAGTAATGACTTAAGAATATGGAAAAGCCTTTTCTGAAGAAACAGAATATGTGCTGACCATATACAAATATTGTTGATATTCTATACAATGATGAAAATGAATAGAATAAAAATAACAAAAATAAATCATAGCATATATTACTAATAAGAATAAGGAGGATATGATATATGGTGATCTTTCAGAAAAATGACAAATAGGTTCAAACTTTGTGGAAGAAAAACAGTAAGATTTTTATTAACAACCTAAAGATACCAAACTGGTTTAAAATATTTAGTTTGTACATAGAAGAGAACTGAGACAACTTCAGTGTCTGTCAAAAGACATTTAAGAAAGAATAGCACATCTATCAATGAGATATTTTTTAGACTTCGCATTGACCCATAAAATAATATGTGTCCTATTAAATTTATGTGTGGATTCATAACTCATGAGTATTTACCTGACGAAGGCCCATTTCACAACATCGTGTACTCTATGATACGTTTCTGGAAAAGGAAGATGGTAACAGATAATAAAGGACTTGAATTTTATGAGATCACTAGAAAGACTCTCCATGGTGCAGTCGTGGGTGATTTATATTTTTTTCCATCATCTTTTTGTATTTCTCATTTACATAGTATAAAAGAATTAATGTTGTATTGAAAAAAACTAGGAACAAATAAAGACAAATTGAAGGAACCTGGAAGCCATATATTCTTTGATAATGCTCTCCTCATGAACAGAAATAGCAGGAAAGCCATTTGGAGCTGTGGATTTGGGGACATATGTACAAACCCTGACAACTTTTCGAGGCATTTTTTAGCTACCCTTGGATAACTTCCTATGGTCTCAGTGAAATAAGGAAGCTGTTACCTACTTCAGTCAGAATATAAATAGTTGCTACTTAATTGACTTACTCTTTGAGTATCTAACCAAATTTCATCGAGTTTCTGCTGTTAGGTAAGTATGTGGGACTATGCAGTGGATGTGGCTGGTGCTTCCCTTCCCAGTGCTAGCTATTTATTAATCCTTGCTGGTTATTTTCATGAATCTTAACAACTTTTCAAAAAGGCATATTTTAAAGTATAATTAAATTAGGACGTGAGTTCATGACTGTGTCATCTATTAGCTATCTGCCTTGTTGCATTCAATATGTTGCTTTTCTTACAATAGATTAAAACTTTTTAGGATGATTTTTGTAAAACTATCTTATAAACAAAAATCTATGAGGGAACATGAATACATTTTCAAGTATTATAGAATAAAAAGTGATCATACAGACACAGTCACATAAAAACTACATTTCCTAAGTAGAAGTAGGCCCTTTACGTGCAAACAGAAATTGGAAGATAGGGTGAATGAACAAATTAATAGGCAAAGTAGAGAAAGTGCATGAATTATTGATGGAAATATAGGAGTTAAATATGAGCCAAATTTCATAATTTATATGAAGTATAAAATTATTCCAATATTCTATGTTATCTTTCTGCATCTCTGAAAATGTCTTGTGTGGTTACATCTTTAGGTGAAAATGTCCAAAATATACCAAGATTTCTGATGCAGGTATTTGAGATCAAAGATTTTCTTTCCTATCCAAAGAGCTAAAAAGAGAATGCTTCATGTCTTCTGTTTTAGTCAAAGTAGCGGAGCAGTGGTGATGGCCAACGGCTGTCTTCCTACCTTTGATATTCAAGAGATTTAGGTCCCCTTCTCCTGGATCATAGCAGTGAATACTATAATAGACTTTTCTGAAAGTAGATTAAAAAATCTTCTCTTATCTTTTTTTATGACAAAAACTCAGTGCCACATAAAACTAGTGGTGCATTTCAAGCTTCCTGGAAAATTCCAGCCCCTGCAGAGGTGAATAATTTGACATGACAGTAACATATTTTCTCTCAGTAGAGAGAATAATTGTATCCTGCTGTACTCTGTGCACTAGAGAAAATCATAAAGATCTACCATGCTTTGTCTAAATGCAGGCCATAAAATTACACTAATGAATGCTTGATGCTAATTTAGCATTCAGAAGATCTTTTGTTTTGATTCGATATGATTGTAGTTACTGAACTAGATTGTGATAAATTTGCCTTGCATTGCCTTTACCTTTCATGTGTAAAGGGAAGCTTCATTTTCAATCCTGAGGTCACAGAAAGGTGGCTACGACTTAGAATCACATATAGTGGACTTTATCTAGAAAGCAAATACACAGTGGTACTTCTGCTTCTCTATGCTACTTGATGATCTTTAGTCACAAATTGTTTTCATGCTAGAAAAAAGGTCTCAAGATTCCTCAGTTGCCAATACCATAGATAAGTTTGGGTTGCAAACACAAGAGCCAGAGGATAAGACCAATTCTGGGGAAAGACTTCACAAAACTATGGCCACAGTAATGCATAAAGAACTGGGATTCTCAAAGCAGTGTGAGTCCATCCTCTGCATGTAAAGGACAGAAGTCAAAGTCAAGGAAAGAAGATAGGCAAACTAGACAACTAGATATCACAAAATCAGCACTGGCAAGATAGCTCTGCAGATGAAGCACCTGCTTAGGCAAGTATAAGGACTGAGTTTGATCCCTGCTATCGTATGCTTTGGTTCCACCCTTGGACATGGTGAGCCAGCAACTGATTCAGGGTGTGGTAGCACACGCCTATAATCCCAGCCTTGGGGAGGCTGAAAACAGGAGTATCACTAAAAGTTCACTAAAATGATAATAATAGTAATAATAATAATAATAATAATAATAATAATAATAATAATAATACAAACGATAAAATTGTTAATTCCAGTGCGGTGAAGCACAATTGTCAGAAAGTGATGTGAAATAGAGAAGAAAACCTGAGCAAAAAGTAAAATGGAAAATTATAGAAAGCCCTTCCTGGTCCTTTATAGTGGTAATTCCATGGACAAGTTATTTCCAATCTACCACACTCAGTGCAACCTATGGTAAGAATAAAAACACGAAAGCATATTTATAGTTTTGGAGAGTCAACAGATCCTAAGTCAAGCCGTAAAGACAGCTATTGGAACAAAGGCCTTGATTTAGGACCACCCAGATTTTATTAATTCATGAAGAAGGGAATGGCTTGAGGATGAGTGAGATAAAAGAATAATTCCTGACAATGGCAGGAAGTAGATGAGTGCTGTGAGTTGGGTTAGGTTAGGAAACCTGCCTTTACTTCTGCGATATGCAAAACAGACATGCAGATAGGGTAATCTGCGTTACACAATTGAGATAGTATCTAATGTTTTGAGGTCAGTGTTTGACTCCATTGTGTAATATTTCAAGCCCCAGGAAGTCCCAGCAGATAGTGTGGAGCACTGGCTCTACCTCAGTCTCTACCCAGGTCACCCTAGAAAGAAGCAGGTAGCGCGGGGCAGGGAGGCATCCCAGATCCAGGGAAACTCTCCTCCTGACTTCAAAGACTACCACCCTCACCTTGGCAAGACCTATACACATTGCTTGCAGCCAACTGAATAGATGAAGAAAAGCTTAGCTAGTTCTGTACATATCAACACATGGAAATAGGGCCAGGAGTGGCCAAAATGGTTTCTTTTAGTTGCCCAGGTGGTCTTCCATAGAAAAAATCATCATGAAACAAAACATTTGAATGAGTTTGTGATAACAAAGGTAGTGTATAGAGCATTGTGGTAGGAATCTTATGGCTAACAGGATTTAACCTATTTTTATGTTAGTGAGAAAAGAGTAATTGCCTCTGTGTCTCATCTCATCTTAGTGTTATGTCACTTTCTAAAGGAGGATAGAGAAATCAAGTTATAGGAGGAATTCAGGGTAGAATGTCTATCTTGGTTCAGTAAACATGGTTATGGAAATTATTATGAGCCTATGGAGAAGGGAAAGACAATATTTCATACTAATGGTACATCCTGTCATATTCATTTGACAAATAATTGATATTAAACACTTGGACATAAGGTAACATATAAGTATTATTTGTACAATGAATCTAAAGCCTTTTAATATGTAAAATAAATATATACAGATACTACATTAAAATGTATGCATTTAAACTAGGAATCTTTTATGAGAGTCAAGGGAGACATCTCAGAGACAAAATTGGGTAATAATATGCATGCAGAGGCTGGGCTGGGAGAGATAAGAGAAACTTCTCTACTCAGATGTGATCCACTCAATTCGTTTTCTTTTGAATTTGTAATAATGAAACTCCTACTTGTCGTAGCTGTCAATTTGCAGAGTCATAAATGCTGTGTATCAAGAAGCATGACTATCATACATTCTCTCTTTTTTTTTTGTGGGACTGGGGTTCAAACTCACGACCTTGCACTTGCCCAGCAGGCACTTGTGCCTCGGAGTGATCTCCCCAGCTCCCTATCATACATTCTCTTTTTAATAATTATTTTTATGAAAGTATATAGGATAACATATATTAAATAAAATGTGTTCTGTACTGTGGAATTATTTCATACTCAATATTGCTGAAACAGAGTGGGAGTTTAAAAATCACTATCCCCCGTAAAATGACCTAATTCAGGGTTTAAATTAATTATTATCTGATGCTCTACTCGCCTTAACCTGCACATCCTCCTTGGTTATATTTTCAAGAATGGATAGAAGCCGGGCGTGGTGGCGCACACCTGTAATCCCAGCACTTGGGAGGCTGAGGCAGGAGGATCGTTGTGAGTTCGAGACCAGCCTGGGCTACAAAAGTGAGCTCAAAGCCAGCCTGAACTGCACAGTGAGACCCTGTCTCAAAAAAAAAAAAAAAAAATGGATAGAGATATTGTTTCTGTATAACCTGTAGCAACTACACTGACATTTTACCATTTGGAACAAGAGATGTCAGTTCATTTTGAAGAATTTATTATCACTTGACTCAAGGTCTAATTACTACAAAATAGGTTTGCTTTCACCCTAAATAAACTTAAATCAAAAGAAAGCAATGAGTTCCAGATGTGTTTTGTAAAAACCCCTAAATTCCACAAATCTAAGTTGTTTTTCTCTATTTGGCATATTGAGATTCCAGATTTCCTAGTTTTGCTGGTCAGAAAATTAAAAGGAAAGATTCTGATCTCTTCATATGGCCATGCAATCTTTTTTTCATGTTCTTGTAAATTCCCCTAAAATATATCATAAATGTTTCCTGTGACAAAGAGTTTAACCTCTTTATTTCTTGGGCTGGCAAGAAAATAGGTTTACCTTTTATTTATTTATTTTTTAGATTATAAATGTCTCAGGAGTGTGGACTTTGTAGGTTAAATTCACTTAATACAAAGCATAGCATCATTACAGAGAGAACTTGGCATTCTATGTTTTTTCTTGTGTACTTTGCTATTATTATTTGTCAGATATATGTCCTTTTCATATAGCAGCTTCAGATTGGGGCGGTATTTCTCACTCTTTAGAATGATATCAGTGGTTGTTTATTTATTTTTATTCTTTTTTAATGAAAAAAGGTAAAATAACAATGAAACAATTTCAAAACAGAGTAGTAGGACAGTTACAATAATTAATACATTGCGTATTGTTGTCTTCATAGTAGTTATTCAGAAGACAAGATGCAAACATGTTATCTTGTCTATGCAATATTAGTGCAAATTTTTCTTAATGAACTAAGAAAAGGTAGCCGTATATCTATCCTATCTCATATATACATATATATATATATTTTTTTTTTTTCACAACAAAATGGTCCTTTGTATCCACCTTTTTACTTTGCCCTGTCAGAGATGAATGCTCCACTGCATTTAGAGAAGTCTTGGTAGTTCTTAGGACCTTTTCATACTTGATGACAGTCCAAAGACTGTAAGTACTTGAATTCAGCAAAGTAAACCAATATAGTCACACTGAGGATAGCAATGTATAACACTGGGACTAGACTTGTAATGCCTGTCATTCTGGTGTTTTATATTTGTGCAACTTCTAGTGTAATCTCATTTGCTGCTATACTCTCTCTAAAGTAAATGGTTGGTTTATAAGAAAACAAAAAAGGATATTAAATGAGAGTAGGAGACTGGGAAAAATGCCATAGGATTGACCAGATACAATTTTGTATATAATTAGATTTCTAAATTTCTGTGCAAAAATGTCTAACTGCTTTTATCACATTGCATAGATATTTATTAGAATATCAATGATTGATGGAAAATACTGATTCTGAGCTAAGTGTAAGATGTTTGATATTCAGAAAGACAGCGACGGCAAGCTCAATTACCTATGTTATAGAGTAATAGCATCATGAAGCTTCTCTGCTAGAGGATTGAGAATGTAAGTTTACAGACCAAAAATTAGAAAAAAAAAAGACCTACAAAGTTTTCAATATTTTGGCCCCATCCCTTAAGGTCAGTGAGAACTCAGGACAAAACAGAACCTGTGCTATAACATCCTATAACTAAATGGTTTACCAAATTTTCTGTTCAAGGAGATTATGGGGCTACAGAGGAAAGGGATGGACAATGTACAGTGTGCCTAAGGAGAGCTACCTAGACAGAGAATATTCTCTTGGGAATTCACAGAGAGCAAATGGATCAAGCAATGGCTGTGACGCATCCAGATGGCTGACACTGACAACAGTTCTACAAAATACTTTACATGGTTTGAAAGTAAATCCTGAGGGGAATTGACGGACCTTGGGAGATACAAAAGTTAAATGTTTTGTTACATGGATCTTGCTTTAACTTGCCCTTGACCAACCAGCAGAAAAGTTTAAGCATGAGGCATTATATTAGTATGCTGAGCTATAAAAGGCTTAAATCAACAGCTTCTGACATTGCCAGTTCTGCCAATAATCCATTACAATTATGGAGTGCCGGACTATGTATACAATTACTTTCTCTTAGTTCAACGAGGAGAAATTTTTGTACCAACATTGATTAGAAAAATTATCATGTCTACACCCTGTGCTCTGTATAACTACTAGGAGGACAACAATATACATTGTATCAATTATTGGGAATGCACTACTATTGTGATTTTGAAAGTGACACATTAGAAAATAAGTAAAAACATAAAACATGTCATGTCAGGCTATTTTACAGCAAAATACACGTGACATCCAGGTGCGTTAAGGTTTGAGAAACAAAGTCTTCATTTAGGCATACGGTTTAAGAGCCCTGTTTAGTGGTTTATTTCATTTTTGCTTCTGGGAACCTCCGCTCTATTTCAACAGGAGCCTATTGAGGTCGTTTTGTGGATCCATTCGGTGCATTGATGTCTTGTGAGCACACCTTTTGGAGAGGATTTCCTCGGTGCTATATCACTTCAGGGTTCAGTTGTTGATGACCTTGCTATGCAGCCTTTTTATACCTAGTATCTTGGCTTCTAATTGTAGTGCAGAGTTATGCAGAAAAGTATTTATTTTCATAAAATCATATCTGCTAAAGACAAAAGTTACCAAGCACATATGTGTCCCTAAACTCTACTTGAATGCTTTGACACCTGGATGTGCTGATGCTTAAAATTAATATAGAGTTTGTTTAGACTTGGGAGCAGGCTGCTCAAGAGATATTTAAGATTAATATATTCACTATTAAAAATGTCAGACAGATATGCTGAATGGTGAGAGCAAGAGTGACTTTATAAGTAATTAAACTTCTGGAACATCTTCAGATAAAGTTAGAGAAATAAAACCACACTTTTTTTTGTGGGACCGGGGTTCAAACTCACGACATTGCCCTTGCCCAGCAGGCACTTGTGCCTCGGAGCTATCTCCCCAGCTCCCTAAAACCACACTCTTGACCTCTATTTTGTTTTCATGAAGTGGTTACCTGCATGTAATTTCAAGACTTTTTGAAATATACTAACATGACTCAGTAGGCAAGTATAGGAAATCTCATTTTCCAATATCAGTGTAAATATTTTTTCATTTAAACCAAAAGTTTCTTCTTCTTTTTTTTTTTTTTTTAAGTGTATTGGAACTGGCTAAGAAAAAGGTTGTGGAGTGGGAGGGTGGGGAGTCTGAGGCCACATGGGCTGCCCCTTGTCCTCCTGTTGCATCTGGGTGATTAGCTGTTGGAGTTCAGCTGCCTGGCGCATGCGCATCATGACGAGGCTCTCATAGTCCCTCTCGGACAGCACTGAGCCCTTTGACAGTACTGGGTGGCTGGGGTCAACCATGCCCTGGGGCTGTCCCTCCAACCAGGAAATCTTCAGAGGGTTATTCAGCAGGCCTACTTCATTCTGGAAAGCCAGCTCCGCAGCCTTGGAGGTTGCAAACTCCACCACGGCAGTGCTTGCCTTTTTACTGGAAAGCATCAGATTGAGAACCTCACCATACTTTTGTAAAAGCCGCAGGAGGACATCTTTGGAGTAGCCACCTTGGGACTCATCCTCCTTCTCGCACTTCCATTTCAGCTTTAGCTTGGGAGTTCCTTTGCCTTCAGTATTTTCCACCTTTCTTTTCAGCCTTTGCTCATGGTCCTGTCGTATCTGTTCCTGGATCAGTTTCTGCTGCTCCTCCAGCTGCCGGGAACCCTCTTCTCGTAGGCGTGCAATCAAGCCTTACGCTTTTCCTTCTCTCATCAAGTTTCTGGGTCTTTGCTGCTGCCTGCTTCTTGGCTTTCCTGACGTTGTCATATGCAGCCCTGGCTGCAGCATCGGTCAGCACTGCCAAGGCCTGAGAAAGCTGGTGGAAGAGTTTGGGTGCTCTGGGATTATCTGGATTTTTGTCTGGGTGGCAGGAGAGGGCCTTCTGTCTGTATGCCTTCTTTACCTGCTAACATGTCCTCTTGAAAACTTAAGTCTGAGGGCCAGCGGATAGCTCAGCACTGTAGAGCACCTGCTTAGACAACCACAGCAACTGCAGTGGATCGCCAGCCCCACGCACAGGGCAGGTGGGGGCGGGGAGAGACAGAAAGGAATTAAAAAAAAAAGAATAAATTAAGAAAGAGAGAGAGAGAGAGAGAGAGAGAGAGAGAGAGAGAGAGAGAGAGAGAGAGAGACAGACAGAGAGAGAGACCTTAAGTCTGGGAAAGGGAAAAGCTTACTAAAACTGCCCAGACAATCAAGATCTAAACCAAAACTTTCAAGAAATCCCTACTACTGATTCTTCCCATCTCTATTTTGAGATAATATATGCACGAAGAAAAGAGTGATCATGTTGATCACACCAGGGACAGAGATTTTACTATCTCTGTGCTGTCCTCACTTAACAATAGCCGTAGTTAAGAAAGCTGCCAATTTCCCTTAAACCAGGAGACAAAACTCCACATTTTCATCATAATCATTTCATAGTTCTCTAATGACTACAAAGCAATATATTGTTACTCATGAGTAATTTTCTATTCATCCTGCGACACTACAGTTGTTTTACCCTGTCCATGATTTTTGGTACAAGTTTACACAGGTGTTCTTTTTTAATGTCTATATGGAAACCTTTATTTCTTCCTCTTCATCATGAGATGGATGGTTGATAAAGAAATCCCTAGGTTCACAGTTTTTAAAAATTAATTATATGTGTTTTGTACAGTAGTCTGTAGCTCTGAGTCAACCATTTGGCCTTGTTGCTGGTAAGGGGCAAACAGCAGAGCCCACTTAAGTTCACAACACTCAATTTGTATGTTTACAGAAATTGATTTAGCCACTGGGAACATTAAACAGCAAATTCCCACAGCCTACATCAGTGTAGTTCTTAAAAATCCATTGGGAAAATAGACATGAAAGCATGACATAAACAAGTTTTCCTTCATTTCATGGCAAGAAGTCTCTCCGTAGAAATGGAAGAGTTGAAGGAATCTTGGTTCTAAGTTTGAAAGAATTCCCCAGACATAGTATAGCTCAGCTTCTCTTAGGGAAGAGAAGGGAGCAGCCTCAGGAAGCACATGGTTTTTTCTAAGTCCCATCCAGCCACTCTGAAGGGTCATGCAGAAGCACAGGGAAAGCAAACATTGCTCTGGAAACACATTCAATTATTTGTCTGCCTTAAGTTCCTTGCACATCATGTGCTTCAACAGAAACAAGTCAAAAGGGGACATCTTTGTCCTTATGCACACTATGTACACATCTAGTATCATCACTTGTGCGATGAGATAGTGAACATAGCCACAGAACCCTCTCTGTGCAAGGACTTTATGAGAACTGAGTATCAATAAACATGGATAGAATGTCAGAGAGAATGGGATTTAAAAGGACACACTGCTGCAGGGTCAGTGGGAAGAAATCTTGTGGGAACTTGGTGAGGCCCAAGTCACAGGTTGCTCTCCCTAAGGAGAAGCATAGAGAAAGGACCTGCTCTGAAGTATAGGAACATAGGACAGGTCTTAGGCTACCAACTAGGCAGATCCCCATTGTGGCCACCCTCCACAAAGGATTAGAAGCTTTCTTTTGGAGTTAGAAGAATGTCTAATTAGACCAATAGCCCTAAATTATTCCATCAGGCTTCTCAGAGTCCATTTATGTATGCCGACCTGTAAGGCTGCACCTGGAGGTGTTATACACAGCTAGAATCTGTGTCATGGAGAAGTAGGAGACACCAGAATGAGAAAACAGCTGAGAAAGAAGGAGCTGCCAAAACACATGTGGCTTGAGGAAGGAACATGGTGTTGTACAGAGCTTGAGAGAGGATGCAAAGTCTAGGTGAGTGATAGGGGGACCCTGGGGAGGTGAAGGCATATATGCTAGAGCACTTCATGTGGATACCTCAAGGAAATGCTGTCCTCTGAGACAGGCATGGTGGTGTATGGTGGTGAACGAAGGAAGACAGTTAAATTTAATCATAAGCTGTGATGCTTTCAAAGAGAGATTTTTGCAGAAACAGTAGTTTTGGATTTCTAGGTTTTGATAATGATTATTAAACACACACACATACACACACACACACACACACACACACACACACACACACACATACACACACACGGATATACCTTAGTAGAGAGGATCATTTGTACCCTGGAGATTGAGTAGAATTGATTCCGAGACAGAGGGCATAGCTTAGATGAGCATCTTAGGTGAGCAAAGAGTTTGACATACTGAATCACTTATTAAAGGAGTTATTGTGACAGGTCTGCCAGATAAATTGTGAAGCAATGGCACTGCAGGAATAAAAAATAAGAGATAGGCAAGGATCATGGGTGTTGAGAAAAAGAGACAGAGAAAGAGAAAAAATTAAAACATGGATCAAAGTAGAAGAGCTTAGATTATAAGGGGGGATCAAAATGCATCAGTATACGATAAATGTTCAAATTCAAAAATTTAATTGCAGTAAAAGCTGAATTGAAACTAATTCCCTTCAAAAATACTCCCCTGTTCTTTGAACATAGTTATCTCCTATTTTTTTGCATCTTTCCGAAGCAGTTCTGGAAGTCTTCTTTCATGAAGTGCCTTTAGAAGGTGCAACCCAAATAGCGTGACTGTCCTGCTCAGTGTCATCCAATGGAAAGCAGGTTCATGAAAAGACGATAATGTGTCCTCATCCACTTTATTTACCAGATGTGGTTTCATGTGACTTCTGTCTTTTGTCTAAGGTTATCATGAACGTGAAAGAAAAACATCTCAAAATGAATCCAGGACATCTAGGCAGCTGCAACAGTACAACTAAAGACACTGATAAAAAAGAACATACAGAAATTGCTTCAGAAAGCAGCATGAATGATGTATGTTCAAAGTGAGGAGGTACTATTTGAGGTGAATTGGTGGTAATGTCTTTTATCTGAACATATTTTTTTTCTGAATGGTAAACATTTACTGTGTATTTTGATTGTGCCTCGTGTATAAGAACTGAAAATATTAGTAAAATTTCATAAAATAACTTGTAATAGTTATTTTAGGCTGAAGAAATTTAATACTGTGCTTGTTCATATTATAGAGACCATTCTGGTTAATTGCAGAAAATGAATTTCTTTGGAAAAAATGGAATAAGAGCAAGTTAAATGACTATTACTTTAGTTCACTGAAGGGTTGATCTTGTCTTGTTAGTTATTATAAGACAGAGTGAATAGATTCCAGTGATGTATAAGAGATAATTGTTAATGATTTGACTTAAGAAAAGGAGAGAGACAGAGATACAATAATGATTTCTTCTGAAAACACTGTCACAGTGGAAGATTCTTAGTTCATCCTTAGAGTGTATAGATTTTTTTTTAAAGACAGCTATGAGATTAATAGTAACACATAAGCAGTTAGACAGATTTGAAGATTTGAGGTGAAGTACAGTTAGAAGCATTTAGAACTACAGCATAATCTCATATAAGATTATTTAAACTTAAATTTCATGATCTAGAGACAAGTTGGAGGAGGAGGAGCTCCCTAAAAGGGATTGAAATTGAATCAATACAGGAGACTGAAAAGGAGCTGAATGAGGAAGAAACACCTGTAGTTTGTGCATTTTATATTTAAAGAGAGGGAGGAAGTGTACTGGAATGCTGTAGTGAATGCAGCTGGGAAGTTAGATAAATACTGAAAAATGACTACTGCATTTCTAACTTAAAAGACATTGGTCTAAACATTAGTACCGATCTTTTCATTGCACAAAGAGAAAGTAGCTGTGTATTTAGTTAAATAGTGTATAACAGTAGTGGATTATCAGCTCATCTGGCATTATCAGGAGCTGTTGACTTGAGCCTTTTACAATTCAGCATATTAATATGGCTTTCCTTTTTATATCTTGTGGTTATACTTTTTTGCTGGGTGGTTAAGACCAAGATAAAGCAAGACCTATGTTACAAAAAATATGGAACTTTTGTCAAGTCCCCTCGGGTTTACCCTGGAACCATGTCAGTGTCAGCCATCACCATCAGTCATGGCCATTGCTTGATCATTTTGCTCCTGGTGGAAGTCTGAGAGAATGTTTTATCTCTAGTTGACTCTCCTTAGGCACACTGTACATCATGTCTGCATCTTGTACTCTGCACAACTATGACAAAGACATTATGCAATGTATTAACTTTTGTAAAAATAATAATAAAAATTAAAAAATAAAGCTACTTCTAAGTCATAAAAAGTCAATATGATAAACTGCATTTTCAAAAGAAAATAAATTGTAGAACAATACTTTTTAAACAAAAAAAGAAAGGCATTGGCAATTGACAGAGTTAGTTTTTTCTTATTGCTGAGACAAAAATATCTGACTCCAAAATTAAAGAGAGAATGGCTTGGTGGGACATCTAGATACAAACTATAACAGTGACCTTAGCAAAAGTAGCATAGAAGTCTGCTGTTAAGCCCATGTCCACTTTTGGATAGTTACTCATTTTTTGGATTCATGTTTGCTCTTGGGTACCTGTCCGCTGCTTGGTACATGTCCCCTGGTATGGGTTGAAACATGCTTGAATTTTAAAGAAGCAAATGTATGCATTTTCATTTCCTAAATATTTTTAATAATTTATGATATTGAACATTTTTTTCAAATTTTACTTTTGGAGTCTAGCATATGAGCAGTCACATCCATGATTCAAAATTTTAGCAGATGCTCTTTAAACTCTGGAGCTTATGCACAGTTTAACAACCTTGGTAACTTTATCTGCAAGGAGGCAGAACTCTACTTGCTACATCCCCAAAGAAAGAATTTGCAGGATGTTTGCATAGGGGCTTTTTAAAAAGACTTCACTGTTGCTATCTTGGTTTCATGTCTTGTTGATCATGCCTGTTAGTTTGAACTGGAAAGTCTATTATAGTTATCTGTGAGTGACATTTAAAGGCATTAAAATATTAAGCTTGTGTTTCTTTCCTTCTTCTAATTCTCAGTCCTAATCTCAAAAACCAATTATTAGATGTCTGGACAATACATAATCTGTTGTTCATTCTCATTGGTAGCAGTCAGTAAGTATAATATATTAAAGTATGTAGCACATGGTTAATGCTTAATGCATAGGATGCATTATAAATAATGGAAGAAATCCTTGCTATAATGGCATACAGAAAGAAAAAGTTTTCATTATATACTGTGTGAATATGTTGCTAAAATGTTTTACAATGTCTGTCCTCTTATACTAATGTATTCTGCTAATAAGCTTTTGTGGCAGAAATTCATGGATTGACATTTCTAAGCCTGTCACTGGTGATAGAGATGGTACAGAACAGGTTCAACCTCACCATGGGCAATATTTGAAAATAATCACAACTATGCTAGCAGATATTCATCCTCATACTTGCAGGTCAAAACTTTTGGAAAAGCCTCGAAGGTGCTGCAAGATGATCATATTGAGATCATCCTCTCAGTTCCACAGCACAGTGGCAACTGTTAGAAGAGTATTTGTCGAGTTTCTGGGAAGCCTGGGATGAGGGATTCAATACAGATAGAACTGTCAAACCATTCCTTTGCTTTAAATACAGGTGAAGCAATTATCATCACAGAAGTGGCACATTCACCTTGTTAGCCACTAAACCAGTTTAGAAAACAGATGCACCAAAGTGAATCAGCTAAATCAATACATCCTCAGACTTTGAAGGCTTTCTAAATGTTCCACTAGAATCTAATAGAAAGTAAAAACAGCATGGGTATCCTCGTGAAAATAGGGTTCACAGTACATTTTACACGGGATAGATTTTATTTTAAAAAGAAAACAGTAATTTTTTATCAAATGTTCATGTATTGACATTTTACCAAGAAATGGCATGATTTTGTTTTTACTTTAAAATTTATTTAACTAAAATGGACTTACATTTGTTTCTAAAGTGTCTTTCATTTATTTGGATACATCTTTTCCCCATGTTTACAGGATCTTCAAGTCAATATAAATATTTTATAAATAATTGAATATTTGGATATATGCGTGCACAATACCCCAGCAACACTTTTCAGCAAGAAAAACACTGAAGAGTAAAGACCAGACACAATTACTAGCTACAGTGAAAATCTGCTGAAATTTTTTTGAGGTAAGAAGGCACCACATACCTCTTCAACTAAGGAAATCAGCCTTACAACACAGGATGATTTTATTTTTATATAGGACTTAGAACACTTAAGTTGCTAATTAGGTGGTGAATGGCCAAGCAACAACCCAATTTATGCCATGAATTCATAGGGAATAGGTTCCAACAACTCAGGTTCCTCTCCATTGGTCCTTACAAAGTGTGCTTCTCTGGGTGGGGCAGGCTGGCATTTCAGTTGAACTCAGGTACCTTTCTCTTTGGCTTCTTTCTTTTTCTGATCATTTTCTTTGGCATGTTTCAGGAAGCTATCACAACTTTTTGAGTGTTTAATATGCTCAATACGTACATTACTCCTTTTGCCAAGTATCTTGCTCTTAAATTGCTTGTTTACAACGGTGCCAACAGCATGCTGGGTAACATTGTAGACTCTGCCTGTTTTGCCGTGGTAACATTTGTGAGGCATTCCTTTTTGGACAGTACCCATTCCCTTGATGTCTACAATGTCATCCTTTTTGTAGATTCACATGTATGTGGCCAAAGGAACCACCCCATGTTTTCTAAAAGACCTGGAGAACATATAACGGGTTCCCCTCCTCTTGCCCTTTGTGTTAGTCATTTTGACAAATTACTGGAAGTTGGTGGTTCTGCCCGAAAGAAGAAATGGTATGTTTCGTGAACTTATTTTGCCTGAGAATCCATTAAGGCACAGGTATCTTTATGACCAGTGCACTCACGCAGAAAAAACAAAAAACTATAAGAAGCCCACATCAACTGCTCACTCACATGCAGTTCAGCAGCAGAATGAAAAGTTGGAATAATAGCTGTTTGTTATGGGCCCTAGTTTGGCACTCTGCGTTCCTTTGCAGCTTGAAAGCAAGTATCTGCCATCACAACTTGTACTTTGGTGCCCCCCTCCCACACTAAAGCCTCTTGTGATCATAGGTAGCTTGTGAAGGTGGCCTGATTTAGGCTCTGCAATGCTGGGATTAACAGTGTGAACCTAAGTGTAGGTGTAATGATGGCATTAAAGGTGCCCCCCCAGAGGTTGAGGGATGCCAATAAATACATTGCCTGAAAACTTGGATAGAATGTAAAGGCAGCTTGTGCTGCACCACTGCTTTGCTGCTTTGTTGCCTTCTGCTTGCCCTGCACTGCCATGGAATGTTTCACCTCTGCAGTGTACTTTAGTACTGCCATGGGTCAGGAACTCCATACAGAAGAGCTACAAACTGTGAACCAAAATATTTCTTTCCTCAGATTTTAACTTTGGGTGTTGGATATCTTGTTTCAGCAAGCAAACGTTAAATAAGATGTCTGTTCTTCAAAGTTTAGGCCACATCAATCTATTTCTATGGATTTATACTGGGAAACAATCACGTATATCTCAGTAATTATCTTTAACGTGTTTGATAGTGTTTATTACTTACTTATTACCTTTTTGAGATATGGTTTTGCTATGCAGTTAAGGCTGGCCTTGAACTCAAACCAGTCCTGCTTCCTCAGCTCCAGTGTGCTGGGATTACTGATGTGTGTCTCCATGCGTAAGCCTCACACTTTTATAGGGAAATGATTTTGTAGTAAAAATAATCCTAGTTCCCCCAAATATACTGCTTAAGTAAATCACAGAAGACCAATTGTATTATCTTATGAAGCTAATATTAATTAACATTTTAAAGTATTGCAAAAAATTTCAATACAACATCAAGTGAAGGAAATCAGAATACATTTTGCATTATATATATAATCATAAACTACCTTTGACACATCTGTGTGTCTAGATATTTTAGTACATATTCCTAAATATGGACTTGGTAATTTTTGGATTGCGCTACTATATTATGACAATTTTTTATAATTTTCACTTTACATTTTGTTTTGTGAGTATTCTATAATGACTTTGCATTTCATTTTAAACTATCATTAAATTAAAAGCAATCAAGATGGTTTTCTTTATGTATCTATTGTTTAAATTTATCTAAACAATAAAAATATTTTAAAAATATTTTATTTATTTATTCGGTACAGAGTCTTGCTATGCAACTTGGACTCATAATGATCCTCCTGTCTCAGCCTCTCAGTGCTGGGATTATAGGCATGTGTCACCAAACCCCATTTTGGTGGTCAGTACAGCTGCATGGCATTTGGTACAGGTGATCAAACTTGGGCTCTGCGCTTGTTAAGCCAGGGTCCTAGATCTCTGAGCTATCTTCCCATCCTGGTTATCTAAATTTAATGGAGTACTTAGTAGGTCAGGATTTTATACACAAAAATTTGGCCGTTTACTTAAACACGGTTCTAAAATGTCTGAATTTAATAAGCTTATGCTCCTTGCCAACCTCCCTCTGTTGTGCTCCTGAATCTCCTTCTGGCTTGTCTCCAGTGCTTGGATAAACTCTCCTCCTGGCCTAAGCTTCTAACTTTTTATTCTAGCATCTGGTTTCATTTTTACTTCTAGCAAGTGTTGTAGCAACAAAATCACTTATAATAATGTTTTGTAGGATTCAAATCAAACTCAACCACTTTTTAACTTTATTTTTTATTATAATGCTTTATTTTGAAGAGTAAAAACAAAAGAAAGTAAAAACAAAAACAAGTAAAATGTGTCAAATTTCACCATTACGAATATTCATAGAATAAACACTAACCAGAAAAAGTGACTGCTTATCATCTTTATTTAACAGGAGAAGCAATTTGTCTTCGTACAGTAGACAGAGGAATGGACTTGTGAATATTTAGTTAAATTTCCTAGCTAGTCCTGGATTCTTCATGATTCTTGGCAACCAATAAAATTTTCAGGAAAATATATTGTTCCTCTTATTGCCATATCATATTTGTTCCAATTTATATGCGATAAATGGATGTAAGGTATCTTTGAGTTTGTTTCAATGCATCTTGGTGGAAATATTGAATCTGTTTTAATCAAAAAGAAATAATGAACCAATACATGTATGCACCTGTGCAGATGAATCTCAGCAAGTAAATTTTGTGTTTATGCCAGATTTTGTGTTTATGTGTTATTGTCTCAGATGGATCATAAAGCACTTTACCTCAATTCTATTTAATTAAAAATCAATAACCGTGATTCATCTGTTGTGGACTATAAACTATACTGCAGACTTGAAGAGCAAAGAATGGGGAGAGGAAAATGTTCTTTGGCTCATTCTAAGAGTTGAAATCCAAGAGTTATTTCAAGAGTGTAGAAAACATGGAGAGACATGCAGATACACAAAACACATATATCCAATGTTTTCTATGTTTAGTGACATAGAAAATGCTTCCTGCATGCCTGCCTTGCTGCCTTCCTTCTCTTGTTTATCACTTTCCCTGCTTTTTGTTCCCTCTTCATTTTTCCAGTGAACTAGTTCTAACCTTTGTGTTTCACTCAGCTAAGATTGTCTATCACAGTAACCCTGTGATTATTACCTTTGTTCCAACTATGGCTTCTGCAATAAGTTCCCTGTAATGATGTCAAGTATCTCTTTGTAAAGTACAAGTCTAATCTTTTTTTTTATGTATTATTTTTATTCTTGTTTCAGAACCTCTGTTTGTTTATTCACTCATTCTTACGGCCGGCTCAGCCCGCCCCGAGGGGAGGGCTGGCGCAGCATGTGGTGCCGGGGATCGAACCGCAGTCCTGGAAGCCGCTCAAACTTCCTCAAGCAGGGGCATTAGACCACTGAGCCATCCTGCCAGGCCCCTACAAGTCTAATCTTGATACTATTCTTATATCAAAGCATTTTAGTTAGCTTTCTGTTTTTATATGAAATATCTAAGTTCATTCACTTATAAAATAAAAAAATATTTTGGTTCACAGCTTTGAAGATTTCAGTCCAAAATTCACTGTCCCTTTTGCTTTGGACCTGTGTTGGGGTAGCACATTGTGGCAGTGTGTGAGGCAAAGGAAAAGTCTTCACCTAATGGCCAGGAAGCCAAGACTGAGAAAGGGTCTGCGCTCTCACAATGCTTTTTTATGGCACAATCCAGTGATGTAAGGGCCTATTGGTAGGCTCCACATCTTACTCCATATCTAGGATGCCATAGGCTAGAAACCAAGCTTTTTAAAATGGGATTTTATATCAACCAATATATATGGTTACTACTCTGCAAGGATAAAAGAGAAGTCTGAGATATTTATTGATAAATGGATAAACCTTGAGACCATAAATTGGACACACGTATTTAAATGTTACATTCTCTCACTGGTAGAAGAAACTGAAAGTACATATGAGAACCAAACTGTAGAAGACATACGGCCAAATAGGAAGAAACTGCTGAAAGGAAAGAAGAAAAGGAATGAGGAGAAGAAAAAGGAGGAAGGGAAATGAAAAAATGAGAAAAAAAAGGCTAAAATGGAAACAAAGCTCTGTAAATGGGGGGAGGCTAAATAAGGGTAATAGGAGGAAAAAATCCAGTAAAATGGTACATTTTACCATTTCCTATGACTATGGTCATCATATATGCCTAAATTGTACCAATGAGCACAATTCAATTTAAAACTAAATAAAATGGAACTGGGAGAACATTCAACTTCCAAATTATAGCAATGTAGAATTATTTCTCCCTTTCTGTTTGTATCTTCACCTTACAAAGATGTTTAGAAAGAAACAAGGAAAAAATTAAATTATAGGTAGGTTCTAACATGTAGCATAAGCTGAACAAACTGGGTTTGTGTGATTATATTGCATGATGTTTAACTATTACATTGCCTGATTTTTGCTTTCTGCACAGAGAGCATGCTGGTCCTGCTTCGGCATCCCAAGTGTCTATCACGTGGGGTCATGTGATGAGGCAGATCAAGTGTAGAGTCCATGTAACTGAATTCTTCATTTCCCCTTTTTTTTTTGTCATGTTTGCCCCCTGAGAACTCCAAAGAATTGTTTTTTGCTTCTCATTTCTGACTCCCAAATGATCAGGAAAAAGACAATAAAGATATCATGAGAGGAGATTCATGATAAATTTCAATTGTAGTAATTGTTACAAATATACACACATACTTGTATATATAACCACATCACACACCTTTAATATATTCAGATTTATTTGATAATTAAGTATATTTAAATAATAAAGTTTATTTCTGCCTGAATATGTCAGTTTTCCTGATCTTTTCTGGTGGACAATGGAGACAAAAAGTATCTATCAGGTAGTGGGGGCTAAAGACTCTGGAGCTAAGGTGGGACACTTTCCCTGTGATTTGCTGTTGATTGAGTAGGCAGTTCAGAGCATATCACTCTGTGGTACTTTCCTGGGATGAAACTCTTACCTAAAAGCCAACTGTTTTCTGATAAGCATGGCGACTGTACTCTGTTAAGGGAAGCATGTGGGTCAAACATGGGTTAAGAAGAAATTTGGTGAGATCAACCCACTGACATCTGAGTCCTCAGGGGAAAAATGTAAGTGCCATGCATGAATATTTAAAACATTTTTAAGTCAGTTATGGAAAAAATATTAACATGCACATTTTCAGGTATCTACATAATAGAATATTTATCTATTGTACTGAAAATATTTTACTAAAATTTGTTTGAAGTTTGAAGACAAGAGATTTGGGTCTATTTACCGTTTCTCAAATCTTCCTTTCCTTTGCTACTCATCTTAAGCACTTTTGTCTACTTGCTTTTCCATAAGGGTGTATTGATTTTTAAATTAAAACTCAAAACCTTGCCTGTAATCTTGGAAGAGAAAAGAGAAAAATAAAATCACAACTTTAATGATTATCCTGTTCAGGAAAAAAAGGGGATATAAATGACATGGCTTTTTCAGTGTGTGTGGCTTTCTCAGTGATACATTTGGATCCCATAATATGTAGAAAAGTGCAAAACAGCCTTCCTATAGCAGCCTGATGCTCTAAGCATTTTGTTGTGGACATCTGTGACAAAAAACTGTGCTTAGTATTTTTTCACTGTATTTTGGATCTTATATGTATCTGCATGTTAACATGTATCCAAGTATAGATCTATACGCAGGCCTAGAATGAAATCATTAGCTGGGACTATGTTTACAATACCCTTATAAACTGTGAGACACTGTTGCTAAATGCAGATACACTTAATTATAGTCATTACTGACTGTCAATGAACGCTGAAGCACTAAATTAAACCAAGTTGTGAACTACAGACTTTGGTAAATTTCCTAGTAGGAGGCCAAGCTAAATAGATATTGTTATAAGAATGGAGGATCTGGAGGATGTACTTGCTACTAATGACCTGTACCTTGTGGATATCGACAGTGATCTTTTTTTTTTTTTTGTAGCCATCTCAGCCCACCCTGGAAGCAGGGCTAGTGTGGCATGTGGTGCTAGGGATCCAGCCATGGCCCCTGCACACTTGCCTAAGTTTGCCTAAGCAGGCTCTTTAGACCACTGAGACATCTTGATGGCCCTGGACAGTGATCTTGGTAAATACGTACCAGCAAGACCTCAGCAGTGATAGTCAGAGACATTACTGCCCATTAGGCTCTTCATGTCCTAGGAGCATGGTGTGACTCAGACGTCATCTCCTATAATGGCTGCAACCTCTCCACAACACTTCTACATTCAAGTTCACTGCATTCAATTTACTCATAAGGAAAACAGAATGATACTAGAACTCCATTATGCTCTTTTTAAACAGCCTAGTGGTATAGATGAACCTATGCTCCACTCTCTGTTTTCATACCAGTAAAAGGAAGGAGAATTTTCAAGATCTTGAAGATCAGTGCTTTTCAATCTTTTATACTAGAATGTTGTAAGACTGTTTTTACTGGGCCAGCAAGATAGCTCAGTGGACTAAATCACCTGCTTAGGCAAACTCAGGCAACCACATAGACTGCAGTCTGATTCCCAGCACCACATGATGTACCAGCCTGTGGGCTGAGCAGGCAGAGTACAGGTGTAGTGGCATACACTTGTAATCCCCATGCTGGGGAGGCTGGAAGCAGGAGGGTCACTGTAAGTCTGCGTAGTGTGACTCTGTAACAACCAAATACATTAAAAATCTTGTTTTTCCTAATTTCATCATAGCAGATATACCAGAGCATTTTTGCATCCATCTGTACATATTTGCCCATGTCTGTGTTTCTATCTATCCATGCTCATTTTAGTTGCTTATGCCTGACTGAGACTCAATAGCTGACATGAACAATTCAAGGAAGGAGAGATTTATTTCAGTTCAGCTGCAGAGGTTTCTGTCCACAGCCTACTGGCTCCAAGACGGTGTGGCATAGCAGAGAAGAAATAGTTCTGGGCATTGAAGCAGGAAGCCAAGAGAGAGATGAAGGAAGGAGGTAGAGAGTGAGAGAGAGAGAGAGAGAGAGAGAGAGAGAGAGAGAGAGAGAGAGAGAGAGAAGAGAAATCTACCAAGGTTGCACCCCCAGTGAGCCCCTCCTCTGGCCAGTCTTCATCTCCCAATGTCATATTTAAGTATAAACTCAGCCATGGACTAATCATCATGATACAGCCACCTCTCCAAAGCCCTATGGATGTGCATGTGAAATTTTATGGAGGGGGAGCCTCTAAACAAAAATCATAATAAACATCCTTTTGGGCTGGCCAAATAGCTCAGTGGATTAAAATACCTACAGGCAGGTGCAGGAGTAGGAGGTTTGATCCCTTAGATGGCAATTGAGACTAGTGGCATACACCTGTAATGCCAGCTCTTGGGAGGCTGTAAACAGGCAGATCACTATGTAGGCACGACCTAGTAGTGAGATCCTGGGCACCCTGTAGACCCATTCCCCCCAAAACAAAACAAAACAAAAATATAGTTTGTTTGTTTGTTTATTTATTTATTTATTTATTTTCATTTTATGTATTCACACAGGGTCTCATTACACAGGTTGGACTTAAAGTGGCCCTGTTTTCAACTTCCCCAGTGCTGGGATTACAGGTGTGCATCACCATGCCTGGACTCATTCACCTCTCATCAATTCCTAGGGGTGGGGCTGGCATGGCATGTGGGTGCTGGGATTGAACCCCTGTTCCCTGTGCTTACTAAAGCAGGCATTTATTCTACTAAGCTATCTTGCTCCATGTTTTAAACCTACAGAGAATACTATGTTTTATAGACAATCCACTTTCATTTTGTTCTCAATAGAATTGATAAACTTAAGTCTAAAAGATTTATTATTTATTACATCTCTAGTTCTTCATTGGAGAACAAACAGCATTAAAGGTCTGATCAGTATTCTTGTCCCATTCTTCTGTGATTCACTTGACTGTAACACTTTTCTAAAACTGTTCTGATTTTGGTTGCATCATTCCAAAATGACTTCATCCATGGCTAGAAGATGACTGTCATAGCAAACTGGACTACCTATGTCTTTATTTACTTTCAAGAAACATGCACCTGAAATGATCATCAAATTCTAATCCTGAGCTTTTAGATGATTAGATAATTTGTTAATCAGATTTTTCAGAAAAGTAGCATGTTTTTATGAGTTTGGGTTTGTAGATCATAGTCACTATGAAATGGTAGTGGTGTCCTGCATGGCTTACATCCTTAAATATCTATTTTGAGTCTAGAAAAATTGTCCATAATAAGTTAAGCATGTGCTTGACAAGCACAAGGCCCTGAGTTTAATCACTGGTTCTGAAAAAAAAAAAGTTAGTTCTCTTGATACTCCACAATGTAGTAGGTTAATTTTGGGTCAATAGTCAGTGCCTTCTATATCACACCATAATGTCAGCTTGCCTAAGATCTTTCAGTTATTACTATGTCACGAACCAGTAAATTCTTGTTTACTGTCTCAGTTGCATGAAAAACTGAATGCTACCATTATCTTTTACTTTCAGAAAAATCTTCTTGATCTCACCTCCCCAGCTATAAACTTAGACATTCTTTACTGACTATGAAAGTGAGTGGGATTATATTCTTAGCTCCCTATTATCATTTCCACAATTATATTTCCTCATCATTCCATCTTGCCTGAGGGCCAAGAAGACAGTTCAATGGCCTAAGCACCTGCCTGGCAAGCACAAGGTCTGAGTTCAATCCCCAGTATAAAACAACAACAACAATAATAATAATAACAACAACAGCAATGACAACAACATTCATTCTGGTTGAGTATTACTTCATGTTTAGTGCTGAAATAGTTGTTGTTAATGTCTTTACTATTATTTATTTTGTATAATACAACATTAACTTCACTATTTGTATGGCAAGAATTCTCAAAAGCCTTTGAAATGTTTCTGGGAGAATGTGGATTCATTCTTCTTTTTGCTTGATATTCACTGATTCTTCAACTGCACACTGCTTGGTTTTCCTCCTACTCAAGTGCACTATTTTTCATTCTTTTTTAAAATTACTCTTAGTTAATTACAATGTGACAGTTTCAAAACATGTTAGAAGAACATTCACAATAATTGATACAATGCATATTGTTGTCCTCATTATAGCTATGCAGGGCACAGGGTGTAGACATGATAAATTTTCTAATGGTCATTGGTACAATACATTTCTTTTCTTTGATTTAAGAGAAGGTAGTTGTATATATAGGCAAATGTTCCATACTTGCAGTGTGCTACTGGTGAAACTGGCAATGTTGGAAGCTGTTGATTTGAGCCTTTTACAGCTCAGCACACTAAACTACCCTTAAGGTTTATGCATCATGTTTAAGCTTTTCTGCTGAGTGGTCAAGGGCAAGTTAAAGCAAGACCTGTATAACAAAACATGTATTTTTTGTATCTCTCAAGCTCAGTCGAATCCCCTCAGGATTTACTTTGAAACCATGTACAGTGCTTTGTAGAACTGTTGTCAGTGTCAGTCGTCTGAATGAGTCACAGCCATTGCCTGACCAGTTTGCTCTCTATGAAAGCCCAAGAAAATGTTTTCTTTCCAGGTGACTCTCCTTAGGCACACTATTTGCCTTCAATGCCTTTCCTCTGTGTTCCCTTAATCTCCTTGAATAGAAAATTTGGGAAACCACTGAGTTATAGGATATTACAATACAGGTTCTGTTCTGTCCTGGGTCCTCTCTGACCTTGAAGGGCTAGGACCAAAATATTGGCTATCCTTATAGCCCTTTTCTTATTTCTCTAATTTTTGGTCTGTAAACTTATGTTCTTAGCCCTCCAGAAGAAAAGCTTAGTGATATTATTACTCTAAAATGGGTGCTTGAGCTTACTATCACTATCTTTCTGAATATCAAATATCTTAGACTTAACTTAGACAATCTAAACGAAGATTGGTGAAATGAAATAAAGAAGGCCACTACATACTGGTTAGGGGAAAAATTCAAGAGGAAGATATAACACTCATAACAATGTATGCACCCAACATGGGAGCACCAAGCTATATAAGATAAACCTTTATGGACATGAAAAACCTGCTATCCAATACCATAATCTTAACAGGAGACCTTAATACCCCTTTATCCCAAAAAGATAGGTCAAATGGACAAAAATTAGCAAAGAAGGAGCAGGCCTGAACCAGAACCTGAAACAACTGGACTTAGTGGACATACACAGAGTGTTCCACTCAACCACTTTAGAATACACATTTTTCTCAGCTGCACATGGGATATTTTCTAAAATAGATCACATATTAGTCCATAGGTCATGCTTAAGTATATACAGGAAAACAGAAATTATCCTATGCATATTATCTGACCACAGTGCAATGAAACTGGAAATAAATGACAAAAGAAACCACAAGAACCCCAGAAATACATGGAAATTAAACAACACCATTCTCAGAAACCAGTGAGTTACAGATGAAATTAAACAAGAAATTAAAAAATTTCTACAATTTAATGAAAATTCAAACACAACTTAGCAGAATTTATGAGATGCAACGAAAGCAGTTCCTAGAGGGAAATTTATAGCTCTGAACTCACACATTAAGAGAACAGAACAGGAACAAATAAATACTCTAGTGCAACATCTAAACCGACTAGAAATGGAAGAATAAACGAAATCAAAAGCCCAAAGATGGGAGGAAAGTATAAAGATTAGAGCAGAAATTAATTCAATTTTGACAAAAGAAAACAACACAAAGAATTAAAGAATCGAAAGCTGGTTCTTTGAAAGATATTTTTCATTGTTATCAGCAATATAGGGCAATTTTACTTGCTTTTGTCAGTACTTGTCTTTATCAGTTTTATTTACCATTGTAATAAATAATAAATACTTCTGTGGTTTAAACTCACCTTTCCATAATAATTAAGTTGTGTCACTTTTTTTGATCTTCTTTATGTACAACATTTTTGCCAAAAGAGAAGGAAAACATCGGGCACTATAACTGATCCTGTTGTGTTCATGTTCCATTTCAAACACCATCAGATTATTCAAAGATAGACAATAGTGAGTCTGCATTGGCAGTTTCCTCTATAAAGTGCTGTGCTCATATTCTAGGAAGTCTTTATACCATATAGACAGAAAAGAAAAGAAAGTGCTTTTTGAGAATTGTATAAAATGAATCTTTTCAACATAAGCTTCGTTGTTAATAGGAACACATGTCCATGAAAAACCAAAAGCTGGAATAGCAGTTACACTTCCTACTTGAGGAGATAGGTACAACAATCATTTTCTGCACTGACCTTTATATTTCAATTTATCATGAACTACTATAAACTTATGATGTGGCCAAAGTCAGAAGAGAAGATACAGGGAGAATGGTCCTTTTCTGGACAAGAGCAAGCCCTCCTGAATCAGCATGGGAAATGCATTGTTGATCCCTATTGATTCTACGTGAAAAAATAAATGTAGTCAATGCTGACTTAATCTTTCCCTTGACTTGTTTGGTGTCATTTTTCTAAACCAAATGTGTGTAATTCTGTAATTCATATAGATCTTCCCTTGTAAAAAAAGATTTTCATCAACAGGAATGGCTCTGACGGCTCTGTTTTCCTGTCCATTCACTTCATTGTCCTTTTCCATGTCAACATGTTCGCAATTTTCAGCCTAACCTGACCTCCAGATGCTTCACTTAGTTTATTTTCATCTTTGTGTGAAGCATAGGTGCTGAATCTTTCACGAGTGGTTACAGTAATGCCTATCTCATCTCCATCTCTTGGGATGTACGATCTATGTCATTTAAGCTCATGGATTCTTCAGCTTGTGCTCATTCTTCACACCTGTTCCCTGTGTGTAGTACATGTCATCAGCTTCCTCATCAACATCATTGACCAGCTCATGGCAGAGCTGGAACACCTCGTGATGCCTGTTCACCAGTTTCTTTCTTCTATTATTTATTTATTTATTTATTTAGGACTAGAGATTGAACTCAGGATCTTGCGCTTGCCAGCCAAGCGCTTATTCTACTGAGCTATCTCCCCAGCCCTGCCTTTCCTTCTTTGAAGTCAGCTTCCCTCCTTTCTATATCTTGTCCAAGTTTAGCAAATTTTTCTTTTCTTTTCCTTTTCTTCCATGCAACAAAAGAGTGTATAGTAGTGTGGGTAATGTTGGGAGCTAGGACAGAACACCTTTTTTCAATGAGATCTTCTAATGAAATTTTATCTTTTTCTTCTTTCTTTTTATCCTTTTTCAACACAAATCCAGGAAGAAGAATATGACAATACACACAATTATCACCCCTCCAGAGCACATCCCAAACCAGCTATGCTTGTTATTTTCAGTAGCTTTAAGGAAATGCTTCAGACTATTTGAGTGTTTGATTTTTTTTGTGTGTGTCTCACTGTGCTTCTTGTTCACTACATCTTCAAGCTTTTTCTCGTCTCAGTTATCCATTGTTTCCTTCTCAAGTTCTTAATCTCTTGCATCAGTGTAGACACTCTCCACATTTTCTCTCCAAAGTCAGGTCATGAGAGAACTTGCACTTGCCACCTGTAGTACACTGTCCTTGACCGAAGAAGGGGCACCTACAGGTTTGAACAGCTTGTTTACCTCCTGAAATTCTATTTTTCTTCCTATCTTTATTCAATTTCTCTTTAGCTTCACTTTGTATTACCTGATGTGGATTTTGTTGACCAAATTTAACTTGATGAGTAACAGTTCTGATAAACTTCGGTTGCTTTGCTCCTTTTTTATTTTTTATTTTTATTTTTTATTCTTTAGACCAAAAAGGGATAGTCAAATAGCTCAGTGTATTAAAGCACCTGCATGCAGACTCAGGGGTCAGGGGTTCAATCCCCAGCCCTGCCCCCAGGCAGGCTGAGATGGCAATTGAGACTGGGCATGATGGTGCGGTGCCTGTAATCCCAGCTCTTGGGAGACTGTAAACAGGTGAATCACTGTGAGTCCAACCTAGTTGTGAGACCCTGAACACTCTGAAGACCTTTTCCTAAAAAATACAAAATAAATAAATAAATAAAATGAAAAAATTTTGTTTAAATGTATTTCACTATGCAGCTCAGACTCGTAGTGATCTTTCTATTTGCACTGGGATCCTCAGCACTGGGATTACAGGTGAGCATAACCAGCATGGCATGCGGTACTGAGGGTCTAACCCTGGCCCCTATGCTGGTCCACCCGAAGTATCCCACTGGTCTTCAAATTTTAGTCCTCAATAATCTTCTCCTTCTTTCTCTGCTCCACCTTTTTTTTTTTTTTTTTTTTTTTTTTTTTTTTTTTTTTTTTTTTTTTTTTTTTTTTTTTTTGTCTTTTTGAGACAGGGTCTCGTTATGCAGTTGAGGCTGGCCTTGAGTTCACTTCTGTAGCCCAGGCTGGTCTCGAACTCGCACTCATTCTCCTGCCTCAGCCTCCCGAGTGCTGGGATTACAGGCGTGAGCCACCACGCCCGGCTTCTGCTCCACCTTTTTATTGTCACCAGTCTTTGCTGGTTTCTTAGAAGTCATTGTGGAGAACGATGGCACTGTTCAGACTTAAGGACAGAAGGAATTCAGCACCATCATGAGTCAATTTTTAATGTATATTTTACAATCTGAATTCCTTACTTATCAAAGTGTCTGTTTAAATGATTTGGCTAATTCAATTTTTTGTTTGATGTTTTGAGAGTTCATTTAATAGTTGAGATAACATCCCATATAAATATATGACCTGCAAGTATTTTCTGCCAGTCTTTGGATTTCCTTTTATTCTCCTGAAGCTGCCTGAAAAGACCAAAAGCTCCTATTTATCAGGATAAATTTATCAATACTATTTTTACAAGTTATGCTACTAATATTATAACAAAGAAATCTTACCTTAAAAAACAATGAATTCCTGGTGATTGTGTGATATAGAGGAGCTATGATGGCCGTGCAACTAACATTGAAATAATATGAAGAACTTTATTGAATTCAGCTTGTATGTGTTACTGCTCTGAAATTATCAATATTGAGTTACCCCATTTAATTCCACAGGCTTAAAATATTTAATTTGAGGGTAAAACTACTTTCTTTCTTTCTTTCTTTCTTTCTTTCTTTCTTTCTTTCTTTCTTTCTTCTTTCTTTTTTGTACTCAGTACAGGGTCTACAGGGTCTAACTACACAGATAAGACTTGCAGCGATTCTCCTGTTTTCAGTTTCCCATGCCACCATGTATAGTCTCAGTCCTGTCTCAATGTGCCCCAGGGGCAGGGCCTGCATAGCAGGCTAGACATAAGATAATTAATACTTTATGAGGTACTTTTCTTGTGGTAAATGTAAGCATGTAAATTTCATTCAAGGTGACCTGAAAGACTTTTGAGAATGAGCTTCTGCTTTTTTGCTGCAGTATTAGGGAGATGGATCATCAGGATAGATATTCCAGTCCTTGATATTTTATGCTGAATTTTTCACGATTGTCCTACTTTGTGTAGCTTTACTTAAAGTGGATGGAAAATGATAAACTACTTTAGTTACTAATAATGTGATAACAAATAGCAAAACAAATTATTCTTGTCCTTCCACTCCCTCTCCAAAAATGTGGCTTGAAATTTCAATCCAAAAAGGGTGGAACCATATGGAGAATTTTTAGGTGTTAGGTAGACTTAAATAAAAGTTCTGAATAGAGTCCTTTTTTGAGTAAAATGTAAGATCTCTGTAGTGACAACATTTTAGAGCATGGTTCATCTTCATTTTTAATACTTTGAACTGAATGATAGTATTATATAGATCAAGAATTGATCTTATTTTGCCACGTACTATAATTTATTCTATCCTATTATTATATTATATATCAAGTAAGACAGTGAACATTTCCTTGCAAAATTTGTAGTCAAGTATCATTTACTTCCTATTTTTATCCTTAAAGAACCATTGTAAGTTAGTATATGGGGTTTTCCAGTAATTACAGCACTTTGTTAAAGTTTGTAATTTCTTCAGCTATTTAATAATATCTTTCTATGTAGAAACTTTGATAAGTTAAGCAGTAATGACTGAGCAGGATGTGAATGGAACGTTAGAAATGTGTGAATTGGGGCTAGTGAGATAGCTTGGTGATCTAAAGAGCCTGCTTAGGCAAGCTTAGACAGGCATAGGGGACGGAGGTTCAATCCCCAGCCTCAAGCGCAACACCAGCCTCACCTTTATGGTGGATTGAACTGGCAAAAAATAAAAGTATGAATTGAAGTTCTGCATTCTTTACAGATATAGCCCTTATTCAAAACAGTAAAATCCATATTCAGACCAGGGATGAAGTGAGACATTTCTAAAAACTTGCAAAAATGTATTTTTGTTTGTTTGTTTCAATATAATACCATAATAAATATAGCAAAGTTCATTTTGTTTGAAATCAACAAACTTATGTATTATGAATATTTTCAAGCTTCCTTTGGGAATATGCAAAAAATGCATTTGGAGTTAATCTTTGCTTTTCTGTCATAGTAAATTTAGATTCTGGAATTGGTTTTGGTGACGTGATACATGGGTCACAAGAGGCCAGAACACCTCTTCCTAATAGGATTTTGATTTACAGGAATATAGATTTATCCTCTATATACTTTGGTTCTAGCTCCTCTTTCCAAATTGAATAATAAGAGTTTCAGTAGTTTCGTTTAAGTTTATGCTCTGAGGCTTAATCTTAATACCCCTTAATTGTCAATGTTTGATAAAACATGTGTCATTTTCTTTGGTAAGAGAAAGCAGGTCTTAATGTCTGCCAGAGTACAATTTATATGACTTAATGATTCCATTGCACTTTTAAAAAATCTTTGAAAACAAAAAACACAAAAACAAAACACTGTAAAGTGCCTGCAAACAGGTGCAGGGGCTGAGAGTTCCATCTCCAGGCCTGCTGTGTTGGCACAACCCTCAGGGCAACTGAGATAGAGAATGGTGGCATGTTCCTGTAATCTCAGCTCTTGGGAGGCTATACAAAGGAAAATTGCTATTATGAATCTGGATCTAGCAGTGAGACCTTGAATAACCCGTAGACTCTTCCCTAAAATGCAAATAATAATAATAATAATAACAACAACAATAACAACAACAACAACAACAACAACAACAACAACAAAACATCCACTGTATTGGCCCCTCTGCCATCCCATTAACCATATTGAGACTAGTCAGCTGCTTGTGAGAAGAAAGCAGATCCATCCCCCTCCACCATCAAGGGAGCATCTATCCAACAGAAACCCAGCACCTAGCCCATACTCCTAAACTGCAGGACTACCAGCAGCCAATGCTGTAAGCACCAGGACACAGGAACCACTTCAACTAGAGAGACTAGGGTAAATATACTCCATCAAGGAAAAACACTTTTCCTACAAACTCCTAATTTGCAGTAGATCCTGTTACATAACTTTAGACTTTGCTGTTATCGTGTAGAGTACAAAATCAATAGTTATCACAGTTTGTCAACTTATAAATTGTGCTAATTGTTAATTGTGTCACTATAGCTACAATATCACGTCTGTTGCAATGAGCTGTTCTCACTACTTCTGTAGCAATACTGGGAAGTTCTGGGGTAATAATCTCAACATTCCACAGGACCAAAGTGGGTGGGACTGTGCTAAGCAGAAACCAATATCTCACTGACAATTATTTGGGAAAGTAGAATCTTGAGACAGACACAGATTAAGAATCTTTTACACACAGAAGATATCTTGATGTACAGACATTTCCTGGAGAAGTCTTGATAATAGTGAGATAGCTCCTAAAAAACTCAGAAGAATCATCAAAGAAAACAAAATAAGATTTTTCTTTTGGAAATATCAGGATGGAGCAAAATGCAATCTCAGACCATTAGCTAATCCGGAACAAATCCAGGAGACCTTGACATAGACAAAATTAGAAGACACACACCTGAAGAATACGAAATGATAGCAACTGAAGTACAGAAATCTCAGTCAGACTATAGAAAAAGTAGATCCAAAAAATGTCTAAAGTGAAGAAAAAGCAAATGACAACCATAAAGAAAGCATTGCACAGAACATCTAAGAAGATATAGATAAAACAGAGTATAGAAAATGATAGAAAATGATAGAAACCTTGAGTGAAAGATTCAGTCAAGAATCAGAATTCATGAAAGAGAGTCAAAGAAGTTTTTGAATCAGGAAATTTTTAATGAGGAAATTAAGAATGCCACTGAAATCTGGCATAACTGATTGGCAAAATTGAAGATAAACTTTTAGACTTGGAAGACAGCATTATACTCGCTATCATGGAAGGAAAGTTCTCTTACATATAACAAGAAAACGGGAAGTAAGATTCAACAGCAGCAAGATGATGAAAAGAAAAGTAATATAATACTGATGGGCAGAAATTAAGTCCAATATTCATTGATCATAAAAATAGCTTAAAGAAAAAAAATGGTATAGGTGGTCTTTACCTCAAGCTGATAAAGCCATCTGTGACAAACCAGCAACTAACATCATGCTAAAATGGCAAAAACTGAAAGCTTTCACTAAAACCAAGAAAAAGACTGGAATGTCCACTGTCACCACTCCAATATACTTCTGGAAACATTAGCCAGAACAATTAGACAAGACAGAAAAATAAGAAGGGGATATGGAATCTCAGTGGTGTTTTAATTTTCATTTCTTGAATGACCAATGATGGTGAACATTTTTTTACATATTTATTTCCCATTTGTGATTTTTTCATCTGAGAAATTTGTATTTGTCTCAGATGTCCAACTTTGGATTGAGTCTTTTTATTGTGGGAGTAAGTGTAAGAAACGAAGTAGTAAAATTGTCATTATTTTCAGATGACATGATACTCTTCATAGAAGACCGCAAATACTTCACTGAAAAATCTCCACATTTAATAACCAAGTTCATTACTATAGCTGGCCATAAAGTCAACCCCCAAAAATCCTGGACACAAACAACAAACTTATTCACAGAAAAATTAGCAAAACCACACCCTTATATCGAAAAGAATGAAGTACTTAATCAATCTAACAAAGGAAGTACATGATCTATATAATGAAAGCTAAAACACTGTGGAAAAGAGGTTGAGGAAAAATGGAAAAGTATTCCTTGCTCATGGATAACAAGAAACAACATTGTGAAAATGGCTCTCCTTTTAAAACTACTATATAAATTTAATGAAATGTCAAGCAAAATACTGTTAGGTACAGGTGCCACCTTTTCACGATAAAGTAATCATATGTACAACAAACATATACTAATATAAAGTTTTTAAAAAACAAAGAAATGGCTGGAGCTATAGCTCAGTATGAAACTCTGGGTTCAATTCCTAACACTGAAATGAAGAGGAAAGAAAGTAGGTTAGATTATAGGAACAAAGCCCTGAACTAGGCAAATTTAAAAAGAAAAGGAACCTGAGGCCTCTGTCTCAGGTGGGATAGACACATATTGTTATTGTTTCTTTGTAAAATCTGAACAAATACCATAGGACTTACCCCTAAAGAGAGCAAAAAATGACTACTGTGAAAGTTGGAGAATACGACAATAGGCTAGATATGAGGACTTGAAACATGTGTGATGATGAGTGCCGTGTTTTCTTTCACCCTCGTTTTTCTCAGATATGGAGATAGAAACCTGAAGCAACAAGGAAAAAGAAGCTACAAACACCTGGGAGAAGACCATAACAAAGGTTGCCTGGAGCTATGAGACTGGGCCATGGGAATTCCGTCTTGATTGTGGAATGTGGTATTTATGGAAAAGGAAAATGGACTGCAAAACTAGGTGAAGTGGTTTGTATTATGCATTATTACTACATCAAATTCTAATTATCTTTAGATAGGTTAAATATTTAAGAAGAACAGAAAGAAGAGGAGGGAGAACATCAGTCAGTGCTTTGTTCTGGAAACAAATACCTGAGAGTCAGCTTAAATGGGGAGATGATTGTGTGTTTCAAGATTTCAGGGGGATTTAGTCCATGGTCATATGTCTCTGACACAGGCAAACATGAGAAAAGAATGTGGTGGAGCAAAGCTGCTCACTTAATGGTGCCTGGAAAGTAAAGCAAGAGAGCAGCGCAAAAGAAGGAACCAGGGATCAGTGCAGTATCCAAAGTTACTTCATACCTAGGTGGGTCTCAATTCAATTGAATTGACAGCCTAGCTTGATTCTCTATCCTATAGAGAGAGACAGAGATAGAGATGGGGGGGATGGGGCCAGTGAAATATCTCAGTGGACTAAAGCACCTGCTTAGTCAAGCATAAGCAAGCTCAGGGATGGCAATTCAATCCCCAGCACCGCACGCTGTGCCAGCCCGGTCCACAGAGCAGGCTGTGCCAGCTAGTGGTGCATGCCTGTAATCTTGACACTGGGGAGGCTTAAAGCAGGAGGATCACCACAAGTTTGAGCTGTGTAGTAAGATTCTGCAACAACTAAGTATATAGAAAAAAGAAAAGTAGTAAAAATGAGCTATGCTTATTAGTTTTCTCATTAATTAGGTAATTTACAGCAGAGAGACCTCGTTTGTTAAGCAAAGGTAGAAGTTAGTATTTTCTAAAACATATCTATATGGCTTTAATTTATGTTTACTCGTAAAAGTGCTTGATTCATTTTTATAATGCTACTGAAAGATTTCCTATATAAAATTCAGTCTCCTAACTCAATATGAGCATGTACAAAGTATGACCCTGCTTAGCCATTTCATTCTACACTTACCTACCAAGTAATATAAAAAAGTGTTCCAAGGCATTATGTTATATAAATCCCATTCATACAAGTGCACCAAACTTTCTCTCAGAGTACAAGAAGTGTTGCTAGATGCCACAGATACAATTCTGAAGACAAAGACTTACAAATTTCTAGTATTACAGATAAATCCTTGTTGAAAAATAATCAGAAAATTGTAACACATTGTGATATATTCTAACATAAAGGGAAGGAAGTAACTATGACATAAAAGAAGGATGGCAAGAGATGTTTGTAGAAATTTAGCATGGGGAAGGAGTTCCTGTAGTTCTGGAGGCTGAAGAGTCCCACTATCTGCCATTTGAAAGCTGGAGACTCAGGAGAGCTTTCATGCAAGTCTTAGTGTAAGGGCACAAGACAAATATTTCATCTTAGCAGCAAAACAGAGGGAATTCTCCTATATGCAGGACTTTTCTGACAGTAGGAGGGGATGGTACAGCACTTTATTCTTTAGTTTAGAAGAGATACCTTGACGTAACTTACACCACTGGCAAGACCTCTATTTTATCATGTCTATTGCTAAGCTCAGGTTCAAATGTCTAATATAGTTTCCACTTCTTGCTTTGCTTTGTAAGTCAAGTTAGCAAAACATCATAAATAGATTAATGAAGTATCTGACTATATAAAAATATAATCAAAGTCACTGAATAGTAAATTATGACATCAGGCTCAATAGTTGACACAATCCTTTTCTTTTTTCAGTACCAGTGACTGAACTCAGGATCTTGTGCTTGCTAGGCAGGCACTTGAGCCACTGCGCTATCTCTCAGGCCCAAGAGTAGACATACTCCTGAGACAGGAGAGTAGATCATATTACTCACCACCAGTTGAAGGAAAATTGATTTCATGTTGTCATATAGACAAAGATGGAGCAAAAGTCAGATCAATACCTATATATCAAGTACTTAAGATAACATTTTCTTAAGTAATGAAATCTCATCTAGTATTACAGTTGAAAATGGAGTCAGACCTGATTCAGCTCACAATAACACTTGTACCATTCTCCTAGATCCATTTGTTTGTGCATGCGTTAAATAACTGAGGTGAGTGGGGTGTGGTAAGAATTACTTCTTTGCATCCTTCAAGTCCCCAAAGGAACTATCTTTGCAACACCTGACAGGAACGTTGTATTGAGTTACTATTTTTCATAGTGGAGTTGGTGATACTGGCATCTCTTGATCTTGCTTAACATAATGGCTCTCGCTGTACAAGTTGTGAACTACCATGGATATGCTGTACCTTTGTGTGTGTCAGTTCCAATTATACATACTAAATGTTGAGGAATAACCACAGAATATGATTAGGAACCAGTGGATCCACTGTGAGATAAATTCTATCAATACTCTAAATTCCATAGCCTCTGCTCTTACTTTAGGCCACAATTACATTTTGTATCCAAAAATTGATAACAGTTCTAATCCAGAGTCTTGTATTCCCCAGTGCTTTTTTTTTTTTTTTTTTTTCCTTTTCCCCAATGCAGTAGCACTGGTATGAGACTATAGCCTCTTTGAAAAAACTGGAAAAATAACTAGTCATAAGCATTCAGTAGAATTTCAGAGACCCTCCTCAAGCAGATGTGGCTACCACTCAAGCTATTCTGGATCAGTAAATTGGCACAAGACTGTGAAACAATTGAGGGACCATATTTAACTGTCTTCATGATTCAGATTTCAGTTTGTTGACGTGACCATTTTCTGCTAACACAGATCAAGTAAGAGTTTAGTAGTTATCCTATGTAATGTAGTTACACATACCATGATAAATCAAACAATGTTAGAGCATTCTGATTGTCACTTCAATCCTATTGTCCTTAATAATAACCACACTTGCCTTTCCTTTGGTGTGGGGAGGCAATAAATTGATTTCCTATACCAGGATACAGTTAAATTTGTTTTCATATTCACAAACTTTAAGTTTTAATATTCACTAACTACACATCTCTCTGTAAACTCTGTGAATAAGAATACTTTCTGAACTTTTTAAAGACACTGAGAGTCAATTTGCATATCCATTTTTCATGGTTGTGCCTTAAAGTATGTCTTCTAGACTTTCGTAGATTGTCATGTGACTCTTAAATGACAAATTGACTCTCACACATCAGTCTATCTCTAAGAATTTGAGTTCTTTCTTCTGCTTTTAAAAAGAGAATATACATTACCAATTTATGGGCAATATTCTTGTCCATAACTCAGGGAACCAGCCAACCAACCATGCAAAGAGCCAAAGAAATGAACCACTTAGGAGATCGCTTTAAAATTGTGAAATTGCAATATTAATTCCACAATCAATGTTTAGTGGGCCCATGTCAATACCTTTGACCTGATTCATTTTATGATTTTTTTTAAGTTTCAATTTTTTATTGTTTAAATTTAACAGTGGATATAGTACATATTTTCATCATCAGATCAGTTTAGATTAATACCTATAGGTATGTAAGATTGATCAAACAATTAAACATTAACCCTTCTAAATCAACATTACTTTTTCTTTTCTTTTCCCCTTTCTTTTCTTTGAAAGTTGACATATTGCATATTGTCCTCACAATCGTTCTACAGAGTACAGTGTGTGGGCATGACCCACCTCCCTATTGATGTTGCTTAGAAAAAAAAAAAGAAAAAGGAAAAGAATATACTTCTCTTTGGACTAAGAGGAAGCAGATACATACACAGTCAAATGTTCTGCAATTGCAGTGGGCCACCAGTGAAGCTTGTGATGTTGGAGGCTATTGAATCTAAGCCTCCTAAAGCTCATCTCACCAATCTAGCTCTGCGTTTCATGCATTGTAATTAAGCATTTTTTTTT
>PVJA010012936.1:0-33553 GCA_004027025.1 Myocastor coypus
TTTCTTTCTTTCTTTCTTTCTTTCTTTCTTTCTTTCTTTCTTTCTTTCTTTCTTTCTGGTATGGCTGGCTCTGCCTGCCCTGGGGTTGGGGCTGGCACAGCATGTGGTGCTGGGGATAGAACCACAGTCCCTGTGGTTGCCTAAGCTTGCCTAAGCAGGCGCTTTAGACTGCTGCACCATCTTGCCATCCCAAAAATTGAGAAGGGCTTTTTGTTGTTGTTGTTTTTCCTCTCTGATGATGCCTTCAGGACATGGCCCATGAGGCTTGTAGAGCTGGGGATCGAACCCAGGTCCCCTGCACCTGAGTGCATTTGCCTGAGCAGACGCTTAAACAACTGTGCCAGTCCGCAGGACCCCTCAGGTACACTTTTCCATGTAAATCTCTTTGACTAACAGCATCTCCTGTACCCAGTTGTCCTGAGAGTGGACTTTCTGCTTTGAACTTTTAGCCAGGTCTGTCCTTCAATATCCCTTTGGGTTCTACTTGGGCTTCCCAGGAAGAAAGTTATCACAATTTGTTTATGTATTTGAATATTAAAATTCACATTTGGAAAGAAAACTTGAATCCGTTCTTTGTATATAAGCCCCATTTGGAGCTATTGAATATTTCAGCTATTTTATCTCCATGAAATTGGTGATATTGCTTTAGGGAAAAGAGTAAAACTTTTAAACCTCTAAAACATAAAGCTTCCATTTATTTGTTTATTTACTTATTTATTGAATGAATTAGAAGAATCTTGAGGGACCAAAACTGTTGCTTCTATTTATTTATTTACTTACTTACTTACTTATTTACTTATTTGTTATCTGTTAAAAGAACTACGTTTTGTTTTTTTTTTTTGTCTTTTTGAGACAGGGTCTCACTATGCAGTTCAAGCTGGCCTTGAGCTCACCACTTTTGTAGCCCAGGCTGGTCTCGAATTCGCATCTATCCTCCTGCCTCAGCCTCCCGAGTGCTGGGATTACAGGCGTGTGCCACCAAGCCCGGCTAGAACTATGGTTTTCTATTTGGTCGGAACTAGTTTTTTCCAATTTAGTTGACTGTTAGGTTCAAGGAAACATTTCCCTTTTTTATTCATCTCTATAAATAAAGCAGGTGGTAAAATTTTCAGGTTCCATAAGAAAAATAATAAAATTCAATAATGTATAACTCCTTGCTATTACACATTTGAATTTTTCCTATTTCATACTTAGGACAATGTTTAATATGGTGAAATTTCACATGCTATCTTGTTGTCTATTACGCTATCCAAAGTGAATTCTGAGATTCGGGCAAGATTCAAGCCTGACCAGCTCTCCAGAGGGCCTCGAGCAGGAGGCAGCCATTGTCTCTCTGACAGTGCCCCAAGTTTCTCTGTCACACCGCCCGCCCCGCCACGGGAGTCAGCTTTGCTTCTAGGCTGCAAATGTGGCCGTCCTGACAGGTCTGTACAGGACGCTGTAAAGGGAGGGGTGCGGCTGGGCGGGGTGCCTGGCTTCGTAGCCCGGATGTAAGCCGATTTGCGGTGCCCTTCTCAAGCGTTCCATAGCCCGTCCAGTCTAGCCATGCTGTCAGCTGAAGGGCTACATGTACTTTTCTCAAGCTATCTTTTGGCTTCTCCAAGAACTTTTGTTCTCTTTATGTACTTAAGACAAAGTACTCCTTGAATAAACAGCGTGGTCGTCAGACCTCTCCCAGGGTTATGAATTCTTTCTCATTTTGTGATGCAAGAGCCCTTGGACATCAGCACCTGCACTGACAGTTGGGGACCTACATCGTGCTCCTGGTCATCGGTGGCTTTTCTGTCACAATCCTTCACATGATGTGGTTCAGCTCTGATCGTGTGTGCGCTCAGCCACGTCCGGCTTCCCGTTTCCATTTCCCTATGTTCTTGTAAAATAGAATGATTTGGAACAAAGATGAACATAAAAGATCCTAAGGTTTGAAGGAGAGCAAATATCTTTTTTTTAAAAAACTTAAAAAAGTTTTTTGGTACAGGGTCTTACTACACAGCGTGGACTCATAGCGACCTGCCTGTTTCAGCTTCCCTAACACTGGGATTACAGGAGTGAATCACCATGCCTGGTCTTGGTAGTGGGCTTGGTGCACCCAGGGCAGGGCAGGGCTAGCACGGAATGTGGTACTGGGGATCAGACCCAGGTCCTTGCGTTTCCTAGGTAGGCACTTAAACCACTGAGCTATCCCTGCTGCCCCCAAAGAGAGAAAAAATATGAGATACAAAATTCTATGACAGATAGTGTCTTTGCTGTGTGGCCTTCAGATTGCATAAATGAAATCGATACCTTTCCAACAAAAGAGGCCTGGTCTCTTGAAACAAAGGGATCATTGACTAGCAAGGTATTGAGACAACACCCAGAGAAAGAAGGGCCGATTCCTAAGGCCTGTGCCTTCACATCTGAGATACTGCATACCCTGGAACAGGAGAAACAAGAGGACTGAGAAGAACACAAGGGATGACTTTAAAAATGGTGAATGTTTAAATTTTAAAAAATGTATTACAGTACTAGACCTGTTGCCATCAGTGCTCCTCAACACAAAACCCCCTCATGTCCAACATTTACCCCTTTGTCTTGCCAGTTTCTGAAGGAGTTGTGGAAGGTCGCTTCCTGAGAGTCTTCATGAGATATGATAACAAATATGGCGAATGCTGCTGGGAGTGACTCGCAGCAGAAAAGGAGACTCGTGAGGACGCCACGGCACATCTTTACCCATCTCACTCCCCACGTCGGGGACTGTGTGACGTCTCACTCTCCCTCAAGTCAGAGGGCCACGGAAAGGTAAATGTTTTAGGTCCAGTCGGGGCCTCAAGGCAATTACAGCTGTGAAATAAAGACACTGAGGAAAGAGGGCTTCCAGAATTGCTGTAGAAAGTGGCAAAAATGATGGGATGGGTATGTTCAAAGCAAGAAATAGTTTAAGAGAGATTGACAGCAAGTCTCTTAACTGTGGTACTTTATGGCCATTTTTGATGGTGGCAAGGATCGAACTGCGGACCTTGGGCTTGCCAGGCAAGCCCCTGACCCTCTCAGCTATCTCCCCAGCCCCCGTAGTAGTGTGTTTGAAACATTAAACACACATCACAATTTCAGTCGCCCGCATGCTGTGATCTACAGGGGCAGACCTGAAAGACAGTGCTCCGCAAGCCACCCTGTCTCGACATCCATTTTACTGTGTTGCCTGCCCGAAGCTGCCGGCCTTACACACTGAGAGCTGCACAGAACAGAATCTCACTTTCACGTTGCCCACTCTGACAATAAATGGGTGTGATCTCAGGAACAACGGAGAGGCTTCATGATTTTGGAGCATAGAAGATGAAGGAGAAGCTGGTAAGGGCTTAGACATCTGCTTCAGGCATCTGTTGTTATCCTACCCTAGGACAGAAGAGGATGCTATGATTTATAGCCTCAATCTCAGAAAGATAGTTTACCGAAGTTAAGCAGAAGCATAGCTTCTGTGTTAATTATGGTCGTAACCTGGGAATGACCTGCCCTACTTTAACTTGGCAAAGTTTTTATTGCTAAGAAAAAAAATGCACAGGTTTTGAAAAGTCGGCTAAAGAGACATCATGTTAATGGATAAAGCAGGATGCCATGTCAGAAGACACTGCTGTCATTTGCAGTACAGGGAAGGGGACGTGACGTTCTTTTATCACTGCCATGGGTCCTACCCACTCACCACTCATTCAGATAACACTTGGGCCACATTTGTTGCTGTGTGCTTTGCTTTGCTTTGTTTTATTTTATTTTATTTTATTTTGTCTTTTTTAGACAGGGTCTCACTATGCAGTTCAAGCTGGCCTTGAGCTTACATTTGTAGCCCAGGCTGTAATGAGCTCAACCTGATCCTCCTGCCTCAGCCTCCCAAGTGCTGGGTTTACAGGCCTGCGCCACCATATCCAGCCTGTCACTCTTTGCTTTTAATTTATGTTTTGCAGCCTAGGCTTTCACATCTGCTAATCAGTCTGGGAGGCTCGCAGGGGAATTCCATTTATGAAATGCATGTGTGAGCACAACATCAAGCACTGAGGCAAGGGAGAGGAAGGCGGGGCAGCCGCTGGCGCCTTCAGCCTGACTGCTGGATGGCTGTCTCCTGACACCCTGCGTCTTGGCGTTCAGTGGGAAATTCAAGCACTCAGGAGCTGTAGGGGCTCCAAGTAGCCAAGAGAAGAAGCAGTTAATACATGCATCTTTTGGATCCTCGCATCCCCCAACTCCTCTTACTATTGGCTGAATACAGAGTTCCAGAAACATCTCCTAGGGGGCTTCCCATTCTACTCTGACAGTCACCTCAATAGGCCTCACAGAGCTGTTATGCTCAGTCCCTCGCTTTCTTTTTCCTTCCTCATCCATGCAGTAAGTTGGGCTCAATCTTGCAGTCCTGCCTCAGCCTTCCAGAATGCTGGGATCGGAAGCACGCACCACCACGCTCAGCAAACCCCGTGACCTCTAGCTTGGCCTTTCACCTAGTGCCTTGGTGAATCTTTTTGCTCCTTTGAGTTTTTCCAATCTATTTTTGTATCTCTGCCACACAGAAAATGAAAATTATGCAGAGCTAATCAAATTACCCCACCGCCTGAACGCTTTGGTTATTCTGCATAAACTGAGGCAGCTGTTCTCACCTCTCATTATATGTTAGAATTCTCTGCAAACCTTTAGCTTTCTCCTTAGGCTTTGGTGGTCTCCTGTCTTGCTACACACCCATGGCCTCTGCATGGCAAGGGCACTGAGAAAAGTAGAATCTCAGGCTCAACACCAGATATAAAAACAAAAGGCAATCCACCCAAATCTACAGTAGAACAAAATTACAAAGTTTTATATACTCAGTGTTTGTGATACACCAACCCAGGGCACTGGAAGTTTTTGCTCAGGTCCTTCAAGGTGGTTCTAAAGAGCACAAAGGTGGGACAGGGCCGTCTCCTCCCTAGCACAGGACAGAAGCCACCTCCTGCCCTCCACTGGCCTCTCACCCCACTGCCACACATGTGTTCCGTTTTCCCTGCCTCTGCTCCTCGTAGCCCAATGGTAGTCCAGGCAGGGCCCTCCCAGCAGCTTCAGGTATCTGTGCCTCAGTAGTTCTGTCAAGGTCCTTTTTCTCTCCTCTTCTGTCTTCTTCCTGGTGAGGTTCTAGGTAGCCTTCAAGTTCTGCCTTCAGAATGAGCTAGCCAGGCGTGGTAGCGCATGCCTGTAATCCCAGCACTCGGGAGGCTGAGGCAGGAGGATTGGTGTGAGTTCGAGACCAGCTTGGGCTACAAAAGTGAGCTCAAGGCCAGCCTCAACTGCATAGCGAGACCCTGTCTCAAAAAAAAAAAAGAATGAGCTAAGCTCTCCCGGGCACCCCTTCCCATTTTCTTCCCTGACATCTCCTTTCTCCTCCTCTTCTGCGGCTTCTGCACCCTGTGCGCGCATCTCTGCACTGATTTCTCAGTACTGCAGTGATTCGTGTACACTTCCGTCCCCCAGCCTAGGACTCACCTGCCCCCCGCCCCATGTCTAAATGGTAACGAACAGCGACTGTGACTGAACACCAGGGAGAAGACACATGAGGAACCCAGCTTACTTTGGCTCTCTTTGAAGACTTCGTGGTGCATTTCATAGGAAAGCCAGCAGTGAGAGCCATTGATCCACCAGTCTGTCAGCCCAGCTTCCCAGAGTGCACAGCTCCTGTTTGGCCGGGTCTGTTGATGCTCTCCATAGAAGCTCTAGAAGCCAGTACCCCTCACTGTATTTGGGTCTCTGGTTAAGACGTCAAAGTTTAAGTGCTTCCCTAAAATGCTTTCTAAATAAAACTCTCCTGTCCTTGAACACACACACACACACACACACACACACACGCATGCACGCACGTGCGCACATGCACACACACACACACACACATGTGCGCGCATGCACACACACTATTCTCCCTCTCACCTCCTCTGCACATCCTGGGTCTTCGTAGATTTGAAGGCATGTAGTATGTGAAGCTGTGTTTGCTCACTCGTTTCTCTCTCCTTAGAAAGCAGCCCTGCGAGGTAGGAGGGGCGTAGCCAGCTTTGTGCTTCCTCCAGACTTGTACCCACGGTGGTGCTCAGCCAGGAAGAAGCTCTCGGTGAATATTTAAACACTGACTAAAAAATGGAAACCTGATCTACATTAGAAGTCCTCAAGTGAGTGCTGTCTAAAGTGTTCTCTGTGATCTCAGTGGCTGCAGCCCAGAGAAAGCCTTTGGGCCAACCAGGTAAGAAACGGGATAAACAGTAAGAAATTTCATTCCATCTTACTGTAGGATGAGATTTCTTACTGGAGGAATCCGAGCAGCCTTCACTATACTCCTGCGCACTAGGAATCTCTGATCTAAGGAATCGAGTTCCACGTATTCCTTCACAAACTCAGAACCCTTAGGGTAGACTTTCTCCTCACCCTGTGGTGGGTAATGCTGCCGGGATACTGAATTTCTCTCTCATCTTCACTCCTGTGGCCTGGGGTCGGTAACTAAATATGAAACTGTATCGCCTGTGTGGTCTCCGCTGTCCCCACAGGAGTTAGGGCTTTCTTTTGTGGCCAAGTTCCTGAGGCCTCTCCCCGCCCCCCTCACTGCACGCACTGGTTCATAGGGCTTGGTTTTGCTGTTTACTATGGCAACGGCCCAGGCCCCCTGCGAGGAGCAAGGCCCCTCATCTCTGGCCCGGGGCCCCATTCTGGCAGACTGCCAGGCCCCACTGCTGCCACAGTCCCTGCTGCAAACCCTGATCTTCTACTTGGGACCACCTGTTAGAATGGAGACCGGAACTGTTCGCGTCTCACTGGACCCTGTGCTCACTGGCAACTGGCGGGCCAGATAAGACGAATAAGGGGTAAAATTTATGAGCTCCTCCAAGGTTCCAGAACCTAATAGTTTTCTAAATATTGAGTTATTCTTCGGTTCATTTTACAGATGGGAGGAGTGAGTGGAGCCCACTAAGGCTGGAAAACGGCCAAAGTGCTCAAGATTACTTAGCTGAGTCGGAGCAGAACGCGCAGTTAAACCTACCCTCTCAGCCCCTTTCTTCTCTTTCTCCAAACTCACAGCCCTGGCCACTAGTGGGCTTGTTGTTCTGGCCTTACACCTCCCACTCCTCTACCTGAACTGACTGACACAGCTGCGATTTAACCCCCAGGGGTGGCAGTGGGTCTCAAGATAACACCTCTCCTCTCTCTCTTTCACCCTCTCCTATTGTCATGTAGATTCGACTCCACTGCAGTGGGTCCATAGAACCTGTGCAGGCTCCTCTCCCGCCCCTCCCTTCCTTCAATGGTCACTTACCCTGGGCCAGACACTGCAAGGGAGAGCACCGGGAAACCCTCACCTGCCCAAGCTCCCAGCACTCAAAAGCACAGGAACTGAGAGACCTAGTCACACTTCTAGTTGGAGCTTGTGCTGAGAGAACTGTAACGAGGCTGTGGGCCTCAGGAGGCTGTGGGCCTCAGGAGCGCTTCCTTTCTTACACGCTGACGCAGGACACAGCGACTGTGACTCCCTTCTTCTCTGAGCTACCTGAGAGAAAGTGGCTGGACGGAAAGCATCACAGGCTGTCTGCTTGATACCTTGTGTCAACTTGAGAAGTTTAATTAAGTGACGCAGCAGAGAGCCAGGATTCTCAGTTTGTAAACACCCTCATCGTCTGCAAGAGGAGAGCATGGACATCGTGCGAGTTCTACACCCACAGCCTCAGGGCAGCTTGGTTTAAATACAAGGAGGGGAGAGAAGCCGGCTAGAAGTCCCAGCTGCTGCCCTGCCCTTTGCTCTTTGCTGTTTTCTGCTGTCAATGCAGGCTGCTCTCTGCCACGTGGCACTCTGCCTGAGAGCCAGTGAGTATAGACTGAAACCTCCACAAACTATGAGTGAAGTAAACCTTTGCTTCCTTAGTTTTGGATGCTGTGTATTGTCCCAAGTAAAAAGTAACTGCGACAAGAGTGTTGAAGAACCGCTGAGATTTGCCGTTCTGAGCACGGGCAGTCAGATGTGCTCATTCCGTATCACCTCATGCCAGAGCCTGGATTAAGAAAAAAATCACTAAAATAGTTTTTAAATGTGCACAAAACTATGACTAATTCATAATGATGCTCCAAAGCAGTAGCAAAACAGCTACACACATATACTTAAAAGTTGAAGTGAAGCCTCTTTAAAATAACATGGAGGAAATCTCTGTCTGACTTTACCTCCTACTATGCAGCAAAAGAGAAGTCAGTGGTTCCCAACAGGGTAGGTACAAAACCAACAACACCACTGTAGGAAAATCTGTGCACCCAGGAAGAGGACTTAGACTACTGCGGAAAGAGCTCAGATTTGCCTATCACGGGAGAAAACTGCATTCCATTTCCAGGCTTTAGAGGCTTCTTTTGCCTTTGGGCAGCAAATCACATGGACAGAAAGCACAGGCTGTTGAACATAGTGAAAAATACCGCAAAATAGTGACTGACACACTGGATGGTGTGGTGATGGTGGGCCAGGCCCTTGCTGGTGGCCTCTCACTTGGGCCTTGGGCCCACATGCATGTCAGGGTGGGCGGACTACCCCTAGGTGCAGGGACCTTGGTGGAGGAGTGGAAGAGCCAGGAACTGAGCTCAGCATATGAGATCCCAAAGCAGCCCTTCCTGTTGGTGGAAGCAGGCAGCTTCACAGAAGCCCTGTGGCCAAACATCTTCAGCTTTGTGGCCTGCTATGGCCGGGAAATAGCTAAACAATCCCTGGAGATAAAACACTAACATATGTCATATGGACTGTACAACATGGTCTAAAAGGATATCAGTGCTGTTCAAATATTTACCCAACCCCATGAAAGTATATTCAGCCTTTCTTTGGCTTTACACTTTCATTATTCAATGGGAAAGTCAGCCTGAGCCTCTGAGTACCAGAGGTTGAGCAAAATGTTGAGTTTGCCATGGCCAAACGACATAGTCCTTGTACTTGTCCCTATGGTGCCCACAGCTGGAGGAGGGAATAAAACTTGGAGGTTGACCATCTCATTGCCTGCATTTTCTAGGGTTGAGAAATACTTGAAATCAAACCCATCTCCAGTGTTTTTCCAGGGTGGGGCCTAGGGCCTCACTAGATTGCCAAGGCTGCGCTCAAACTTGGGATCCTCTTGCCTGAGACTTTCAGAGTTCTGGGATCACCCACATCTACAGTCAAAGCAGGAGATACACAGAGGACACTCCACAAGTGAGAAGGGCTCTGTGTTTGGCTGGAATCTTCCTCAGGCTTGCTAGAGAGGGGTTTGGGGGCATCCTAAGGATAAACAGGTCTCAGGTGGAAGACACAGCTGGCTGGCTGCTGCACACGTGCCACAGGCTCCCCAGCACCTCGAGGGGCAGGAGGACGAGTCAAAGGTGGCTTCGCTGAGTCCATCTCCTGTGGTTGCACGGTGGGGGCCACCCTGGCACACAGCCCTGGGCAAAGGGCACAGAGGGGCCTGTCCACCTCATCTCTCACAGAGCCTGGGGACGTCCTGCCCACACAGCACCCGTCCATGCTCTTCCTCAGCACATGTGAACCTGAACTACTCAGGTGCTGGCTGGGGGACCCCGTAGTCAGAACAGCAGGCAGGGAGAAGAGACACTGCTGAGGAAGGGCAGAACTCTAGGGGGGCAATAGGTGCTCATGCGTTGCTTCCCTGCACTTGCTCTTGGTTTGCTCCGCAGGTGCTGTCTGGTCCAGTGTTTACAGGAGAAGGGATGTCTCTCCCTTTTTACAGATAAGGCCCTGAGACAGAGGTCCTAGGGAAGATACCTCAGCGGCCAATCACCATGCTGCCTGCACACACTTTGATCTCCACAGAACGTGCCGACCATGAGCCGCTTCATGCTGGAGGGCACAGCTGAAAGCTTTCGGCCTGCTGTGCACAGCTGGGACAAAGGCAAAGCCTAGGGAGTAATGAGCACCCATGAGCGCAAAGCCTAGGGAGTGATGAGCACCCATGAGCACAAAGCGGAGAATGCAGCCGCCTTCAATCATGGTCACGTTTTCTGCCCCACAGTTCGGTCCAGGGGTCGATTCTTCCCCTCCAATGTCCTCTGCCACCTTCTAGATCATCCTCCCACACAGGACTCACTGACCAAGGAAGCCGAGCCCTCATACTGACCGGTTTCATTTGGGAAAACTAGCTAGAAAGCCGGCACTTCTCTAAATCTCCATTATATTTATTTATTCACAGAACAGAGAGACTAATGCTTCTCTTGTATGACTAAGTTAAGGATGAAATGAAAGCGTAGAGCCAAAGGTTTGCACAAACTTTCCAGGGCCATAGCCCTGCTTGGCTATTGCCCTGTTTAAGTGGACAGCCTCTTCTGTCCGTGGTCATCCACTGTGGCAATGCACGTGCTTCTTAGCACCTGGAGACAATGTGGACCAAGTGTAGAGGTGGGGGCTGCTTGGACGGGCAGCTACAAGGGCTCAGAAGGTACTGTGGCTCCTCATAGCCACAATCCCAGTCACAGCTATGCAGGTACCATGCTCCATGTGTGGTTCTTTAGCTCCACAGCTTGTTCCAAAAGTATCCATCCACACACCAAAATATTGCACCACGTAAAACCCAGCATTGGAACATAGAGGAACTCTACCAAACACTGCCTCTGTCAATAAAAGTTAAATTAAAGCAACAGGTTCAGAGCTCTCGTGTCTGGGACACCCCAAAGGTAGGACTTTTCTTTACACACCTAATGCCTACAGCGATGACTCCCAGCTTCCACCGTGCCACAGAATGAATATATTGAATTACACCGTTAACGCTATGGATACCGCTTGGATCACCATGAGAAAAAGAGAAAGAGGAGAAGCCAAGAGGTTCATGAACATTCAAAGAAGGCAGAGAAAAAGATTGACGTGAAGGCTCCGCCCTACCACAAACGGCGCCATGCGGAGAAAATACAAATGAAGAAGACTGTCAAGATGTGTGAAAAGAGAAACATTAAACAAAAGAATGATGGAAAGACTCCACAAGGAGCAGTCCCTGCCCACCTGCAGGACCGAGAGGGACGAAGTACTTTCCAACACGATTAAACAAAAATGATAAGAAAAGGTAGGAAAATGGGAAGTTCCTCTGCCCAAAGTTCATGCCCAAGGAGAAACAGAAGTATTAAAAGTTATTGGAACTGGAAAGAAAAAAAAACAAGGCATGGAAGATGATGGTTACTAAAGTCTGCTTTGTTGGAGTTGGCTTGACAAGAAAAACCACCTAAATACGAAAGATTTTGTAATTTTGAAATAGGATCTTGCTATGCAGTTCAGGCTGTCCTTGAACTCACTTTTGTAGCTCAGACTGGTCTTGAACTTGCACTGATCCTCCTGCCTCAGCCTCCTAAGTGCTGGGATTTCCTTTTTATTTATTTATTTTTTTTTCTGGAGCCAGGGATTGAACGCAGGCCCTTGTGTTTGCCAGGCAAGCACTTATTCTACTAAGCTATCTCCCCACCCAAGCACCCCCCCATTTCCTTTTTTTAAATAATTTTTTACCTGTATTTAGGACAGGGTGTACAGAGTCTATATGGTCTCACTATGTAGATCAGACTCTTTGTGATTCTCCTGTTTTCAGTTTCCCAAGCGCTGGGATTACACGCGTGCAGCACCATGCTCAATCTTTCCAACTGCTGTCTCAGCGTGCCCTGCATGTGAGGCTGGTGTGGCATGCTGGGATCAAACCCTAGTTTCTGCACTTTGCTTAAGCAGGCCCTTTAGTCCACTGAGCTATCAGGCCAGCCCTGATACCTTACTTTCTTGATACAATAAAGAGAAAAAGTGATCTTATGGTTCATAAAATAACTTCATTTGATTTAAAAAAAAAATCCCTTCTAAGAGAACAAAAATGCTCAAAATAGCATTAGCACGCAGAAAATGTCATAAAAATAAGCAATAGTGTGATCATTCGGCCTTACAGCAACTGAGAGCGGCCACCTCACCTCTGTTTCGGGACTCGTTGGTCGATGAGCGCTTTGTCAAGGCTGTGAGCAGGATGGAAAGACGGCATCTGCTCCCCATGGCAGGCTGGGCTGCGGGGCTGCTCCACCCTAATACTGAAAAGGAAGAGTTACTTCAGCGGCTATGGAACTGGGGCCACAAGCTTTGCTCCCACAGTGTCTCTGGGACAGGAAAGCCCACCCCAGACCATGGCACTCAAGACTAAAAAGAGGAGAGACTCGTTCGGGGTTATCTCACTGTGTGGTTCCCAGGTACTAGGAGGCTGAGTGACCTCAGATGACGATGGCGTTCTCACCTGTTTTCTGATTTTAACTGGTGTTGAGCTTTTTGAGATGATGGTAATGATACAATGTACCCGCCTTAGCTAACATTCGCAGGTGGCAATAGAGAAAAAAGAAAACTGAAGGTTTTTTTCTCTTCTCCCTCTTGATTTCTTACAACTTCTTTGACAATTTTGTGTGCTCATGCCTGGCAATCTAAGTAACTACTTTGATGATAACATCATGCAATGTAGCAACCATTGTTGAATTCCTATTATTTATTTAGTGGAGCTCTGTATCATTTCTACTTTTCTTTCTTTCTTTTCTTTTTTTAAACTATTTTTTAGTCTTTTAAAAAACTAATGAAACAAGAAGCTGGGCATGGTGGCGCACACCTGTAATCCCAGCACTTGGGAGGCTGAGGCAGGAGGATTGGTGTGAGTTTAAGACCAGCCTGTGCTACAAAAGTGAGTTCAAGGCCAGCCTGAACTGCATAGTGAGACCCTGTCTCAAAAAGGCAAAAAACAAAAACAAAACAAAGCAAAAAACTAATAAAACAGTAGAAAGAAAAAAATTATCACTGTCAGATCACTCCTTTATTCCTTGCCATTTGGGAAGAACATTTATTGTACATAATGGCTCGGCACCTTAGTGCCGTGTTCCACGGCCTATGTCATTTTTCCAGGGTTGTAGCCAAAGTCCTCTGGCTCAAGGCTGCAGGCCAATCTGTGGCAATGTTGGGCTTTGTACTTAGTATTGCCAAATTCTCACCTACTGATTTTTCTACCAAACTCAGCAACAACAATGAAACCCCAAACCCAACCGTCAATATTCTCAGTAATGTTTTCCATCATACTAGTGACTGTCCATCTCTTAGAGCACAATATTGGCAGTTCAAAGGAGGAAAGGTTTAGCATGGCTCATGGCTTTTGATGGGCTAGTCTATGGTTTTATGGCTCCAAAGCACAAACAACTGGTTGAAAGGGCGTGGAAGAAAAAAGATGTCCAAGCCATGGGGACCAGGAAGCTGAGAGAAAGGCTGAACCTAAGACAAGAATACACTCCTATGGCTCAGGCCCTTAGGGATCCAGATCCTCCACCCTGGCCCCTTAATAACACTCAGCCATAAATCTACCTATAGGCTCTGCTCTCAATCCGATCACCCTATTTCTGAATACACAAGTTTTAAGAGATGTTTTATGTCTCCATAGCACCTACCATTTGCTTAGCTCTAAATGCAATGCTAAACGTCCTATCCAGACATGCCCCGCACAAGCTTTGCAAAGTGTCAGATGAAACAAACATTGTCCATCAAATGGAAGCTCCACTCAAGCTGAGCCCACCTACCATGTGTGCTCTTAAGCCTACCCACTTCATCTTAAAGCTGAAGAAGCTAAAGCTGGGAAAAATCAAACAAATGCCCCAAAGTTAAATGGATAGCAAATATAACAAACAAGTTTTGAAATCAAGCATGTTGATACTCAACTTCAAGATTATTCCTTATACTTGGATTTTGGTCTTTATTAAGCATATTCTACAATGATTTAATTAAATGGTATATATTCAAGTTTCTCTATGGTCATTCCCACTTGACATATTTGTCAAGTTGCAATGTATCTGATGAATATATTTGACAATCAGTAAAAATAACCAGTAAGCACTTTCTTCCCATCAAGTTACGTTAGCATCCTGTTTAACCAACACACAAGACAACACGGTCCTTCAGGTGAGCTAGCCGCTTACTGAGTAGAGCAACAAGCCCCGACTCATAAGTCCCTGTGTGATATTCACTCTCTCCACTGCATTCAAAACTAATTTTCTTAGCTAGATTAATAAAGATCCATACTTAAGAAAGTACTATTTTGGTCTAGAAAAGGGAGGAGAGATTTGTTCACAGATGATAAATCCCTTCCATCAGCATGGATTAACCAAGAGTTAGGTGATTTCTACAATGTGTACATGAAGAAACAGAAGTGCCAGCATTTAATAAAATCATGCCAGGGAGTGGAAGAACCAGGAATGAAGCCCAGGTTTCCTGGTGATCCAACCAACTCTCGTTTCCTAGGGAACATGAGAAAGTGCTCTGCAGGGGAGACAAGGCAGCCTGCTTTCTTCTAAGCTGTGCCCAAGGCAATATCAAGATTCCAGTCTGCTGAGGGAACCTCCAGCTCAAAACTTCTACTCATCTAAGAACGCTCAGAAATCAAGCCTGCACTTTCTTTGAAATCCACACCCCACCTCCTCTCTAGAAAATATTAGAAGCTCACAGTGGCAACTTCACTAAAAATTACACATTCAAGTGTGCAACAAAACAATCTCCAAGATAAATCATTCAACTGGTCAGTTGAGAGAATTTCCAGTCTAACTGGAAACCAGCCTTCTAGGGTTACCTGACCTATCCATGCTTCAACTATCCAGATATTCTGGAAATCAAACTACTTAGGCTTAGTCTCTATAATGTTATATTGCTTATTAATAAGACAGAAGTATGTATTACTACATATTTGGTCTTTAAAAATGTAAAAATAGAATGGATAGCATCAAACATTACATCTAATTTTTTAAATTAATGAATAAATGGCAAGTATCTAACCTTATCAGCCTTGCAAGAAGTCTTGGCTATAAAAGCACCAAATCAAAATACTTATAATAAAAATCCTGGGATATTTCTCATAAGAAAATTTTAATTTGATAAATCCTATTTTCATATCTTTTCATTGTTGCAGGAAAAAATGATTAAAACAAAAAAAAAAAAAACCAACAAGATTACCCTCGGGTCTCAGGGTCTTTATTTGCCACCAGACACCTTTCTACATGATTTCTGTCAGGTGCTATCATCACTAACTATTCTAAGAAAACCAGGACGCTTACTGTGGGAAGCGGGGTTGGCAAATTACATTGTGAAAGCCTTTGAGAGTATAGCTTGGTTACAAAAGGGACTCTCCAACAAACAAACAAACAAATAAACAAATGATAAATACATAAATAAATGGCTGGGTGACAAATGTAGCTGTGGTTGGAGCATCCTTTTGTGGTCACTGACGTTGGAGCCGAGCTGCGGAGCTCCTGCACTCCGCGGTGTGTAGGCCGTTCCTCCCTCAGCGCGTCGTGACTCAGCCTCCCCCAGCTTAGACCACTTTCCTAACAGCTGGAGTCACATTTTAAAGCATGGTGAGGGGACTGGCAGGATGGCTCAGTGGTCTAAATCACCTGCTTGGGAAAGCTTGGGTGGCTTCAGGGACCGCGGTTGGATCGACGGCACCACATGCTGCGCCAGCCCTGCCCTTGGGGTGGGCTGAGCCAGCCATAAAAATGAGTGAATAAACAAACAAAGGTTCTGAAACAAGAAAAAAAAAAAAAAAAAAAAAAAAAAAAAAAAAAAAAAAAAAAAAAAAAATTCTTTAAAAAAAAAAAAAAAAAAAGCATGGTGAGCAACAATGATGTATCTGGGTTCATAAAATTCATCCAAGAGCATCTTAGAAATACTGGACACACAAAGCAGCTGAGAATGGTCACAGCTGTCTAAGGGCTCAACCCCCAGGGAGACGCTGCAGGCTCCCTGGGAAAGCAGAGTCCCGAACCCTGGGACCTTTGGGGGTCAGAGCTACTCACTCCAGGGCCGCTTCTGCTTGTGTGGGGGGGGTTGCCTCCTCGGGGCATCCAGGGCGTCCAGAAAGCTGCAGTCCTCGGCTGCTCTGCTTGTATTTTTCAACTGAATCCATCAGGACAGCCTGGTGACCAATTTTCTTCACCAGTTGCTGAACCATCCGATCGTTAAGGGCTAGAAGGGCGGCCCCGCTGATTTCTTCCTCTGCGGGGAAAAGAATTTCTTTATGGAACCCCGGTTCAACGCAGACATCACACGCAGGCAGAACCCGAGCTGCTCTCTGGAGTTATAAAATTCACCTCAGTTTTGACGCACTAGCCACATTTCGATATTGCATGCTTCCAAAGTCATGTTTGCTCTTAAGAACCAGGACCGGAAGTCACGATAAAAATTCTTCCTCACTCATTTAACACACTGAACAACCTTCCCCTCTCCCATTCTAGCATTATTTTTATACAGCAGAAAGAGATCTTGGGAAATTACTCTTAGCAAAGCCTCCTAGCCCATAGTCAATACTGGAAAATAAAACAAATAACTGGGTTATAAGAGGCAAAAGCAGTTTGAAATGTATGCTCCAAATATGTCATACCTAAGAGTTCCTGAAATATTATGTTCTTGAGAAGACATCCAGTAAATGGAAACTGCCAGTCAATAAAGAAATGAAGTTTTCTGTCGCACCAACTCCACCCCCACCCTCCCCCACACACAGACAGTGCAGAAGAAGCACCGTGCACAAGGCAGGGAACAGAGGCCTTTCCAACAACAGGGCACACCAGGGCAAAGAGGCTGCGCAAATATTAAATTATTTGAAAGTGTATATAACTCACCTTGAAACCTGGGAACTAGCTCTCCTAAATTTCTCTCCACCAACCAACTGCAGACCTCATCAACTGACCACGTGTCCATAGCTGTGTCTGATAAGTAATATACCTGTAGAATAAAAGGTCAGAGGATTCTCCAGCGTTTTCTTTCCTGATGGATGCTTTTAATTTTTAACAGTTAGCTCTTTCCCCTGGACTCTTTTAAACTGTCAATATTAAACTGTTCTGAAGTTAATTTCTTTTTTTTTTTTTTTTTTTTTTTTTTTTTTTTTTTTTTTTTTTTTTCAGTTTTCAAAGAAAGCAAATACTCACTTCAAGAGCCTGGCAGATTACACCTTACTGTCTCATCACGGTGCTTCTGCTTTTCCTCACAGGCATCCCTCAGCTTTCCTCAGCAGCAGCCAGAGCATACAACGGAGCCCAGTCCTGTACCATTAACACTCAGCTTTCTTCACAAAGAAAGGTGTGAAACCATCGGAAGTGGTTGACGTTTACAGAAAGGCTGGGCAGGGAGGAAGAGAGAGGCTGAGATGAAAGCTGACTGAGGTTCTTGGTAACCTAAAACCCCTGAGCCCCTCGGGACTCCCAGCCATGGGAGCCCTCCGTAAGGCTTTCTCTTTGCCTTGGGTCAGCAAGAAGAGAAAACAGGATCCAAGTTTCTCTGAGGATCCCGATGTGTCTGTCCTTCTCCGCCATGTTCTTACGTGTTTCTTTTAGCTGTAGAACTCTGGTGAACACTGTTGGGACTAGGAAAATAACTTGAATGGAGTGGAGTTTGAATAAAATTTAGTGTGGTGGATTCAAAGTTGGGAAACAATTAAGTATGTTAATGATTTCCTAAGTGAAAGAAGTTATGTAGAGTTGCTGGGATACCTGCTTAACTGTCCAGGTATTTTTGTCTGTTGCTATTCTATACTTGAAATAATTCTATTTCAAACCATAAATAGCAATTTCAATATGTTTCGTTATTTTCCTTGAACAGCCAATTTTCTTTTTTTGCAATTCAATTCCAAGGACCTTTAAAGGATTTGATGGAAACTTAACATAACATAATCATTTTAATATTACTTTCAGTCTCAGATTTTAATCTAAGCAATACACTTATCAGTACAGTAATTCACTGATGACTGGGAAAAGAAAGGAAGAACTACTCTTAGAGAAACAGAACTATGAGACAGGAGAAAATAGTAATTAGATTATGTACTTAACTTTCATATTTCGGAGTTCTACAAATAGATATTCTTGTATTTTTCTTTTTGTGTGTACATTTAAAGAAGTTACAGTTACCAACACCATGGAATTAGAAGATGGGGCAAAATATTACCTTTCATACCTGGCTATCCGACAGGGACAATGACAGCCTTCCAAAGTAATTTTCTAGAAGATAAGTTTACTTCAAAGTAATAAGCCAGGGGCTAATTTGCATTTGGGAATGCTGAGCCACAAACAAGGGTTAAATATGGAAGCCTGCCTTGCTGAATTACAGCAGTGGGTTTAATCTGACAAGACAGACAGTGGCCCAGAGCCCCTCCTCTAGGCTAGGCAGGACATGGGTGTGAAAAGTCATTATTTGTGAGACACTGGTGTAAATTAAAAATCACACCTTTCTTTCACACTTCTGGCTTCCTGGTGAAGAGCAGGACTGAGAAAAAAAAATAGAGAAGGCAGAAAAAAAAAAAAAAAACCCAATTCTTTAGACTCTAAGATTAAAAGGTATGCAGAGTAGAAGGCCATCATGGATGAGCAAAAAGAAATTTAAAAATAAAAGAAGCATCTAGAATCAAGCATACTTTTTTCTAATCTCCAGCCTTTGTGTTCAGTTCTACTTCTGATAAAAAACAACAAACAAACAAACAAACAAACAAAAAAAAAAACAGAAGAGTTATGGGATTATAGTGTCATATGAATCTAACAAAAACAGGACATAGTGTCTGCATAGTTTCTCTCAATGTTTAATAAAATAAAACAGCATCATTGGCTAGGCAATGGGACATCTTTAAGTAGCAAGTAGGCAACCTCTTCTCCCATAAATAATGGACACATTTACTTCTACTCTATGAAAAACTAAACTATATGTTAAGTGAGGAAAGGTTTAGCCACTAGATTTGCTCTGCTTTTCAGAGACATCTGAAAAGATTTCAAGCTGGGAAAGCAAGAAATTTTATCTCTAAGTATTTCAAGGAAAAATAATAGAAAATGACTAAAGGGAATTAATAACAGCATTGTATGTGAATGTGGCTCTGTCCGCTGTCATTATTTAACTTACACTTCAACAAAAGAAATTTTTATTAAATATTACATGGCCTCCTCTAACTGGAGCCAGGAAGAGATAAGGCTTTGGGTAAAGCACCTTAAATGTGAGCAAATGGTGTTTAATAAATTTGCTGGAGCTACAGTAGAATACAATAGGGCGGGCTGCTGGGAGCCCTGGTTACATTCCTCACAGGGAGTTAACATCGATGCGTCCTCCACCAGCGCACGCTTTCAAGAAAACTATGAAAACGTCTCGCCATTTTTCTTTTTGTTTGTGCTTTTATTTTCCTAAAAAGCAAAAAAAGCAGAGGCTGCGAAGCTTCCTAGGAGGCTGCCGCTAGATGGTGCCTGTCTTCTGGCGGGTTCTTTCTGCCCTGGGAAAGCGCTGCTTCCGGGGTGGCGCAACTGTGCGTGAAGGGACAGTCACCTCACGAGGGTCAGGACCTGCTGGAGAGAAAAAGAAAATCGAGGCGCAGACGTCAGGAGAGGCTGTCGTGGGTGCCAAGGTGTGGGCAGGTTGGCTGGGCAGCAGGCCTGCAAGGACATGGAGCAGTGGCACGATGGCACTGCGGGGACCTTCACCGCTCTTCTGTTCTTGACTCTCCTTCCCCTTCCTCTTGGGGCTGAGAAGGAGCTCTCCTGCATTGGTGGCACAAAGGCAAACTTGTACCATTATGTCAAAGGACTGACATGAAAATTTCTCCCCGGGACCCCGCCATCAGGTGTCTTCCCCGGAGAAGTGAAGTCATCAGACCACAGTGATACTGGGATACCAGTATTTGTAGCAGCACAACTTGTAATAGCTAAGTCCTGGGAGTGGCTAGCAGCAGGTGACTGGATAAATAATGTGTGTTATTTATATTTAATGGAATTCTACTAAGCTATGAAGAATGACCAATTTGAGGCATCTATGCAAAAATGGATGCACATGGAAAACAATATCAAGGTGAAATAAATCAGACTTTGAGAAGCTTAGACTTTCCATCTAATGGGGGCTAGTGATGCTTATCCAAACCACCACCCAGGTCAGGTGGAGTGGAACAGAAACAGTCGACTGAAACACCTTGTGAGCCTTTGCCGTCACCTAGCACAGAGCTGGCTGAATGATGCTACGTGAAAGAAGTTAGGAGCCTCCTGAGGAAAATGGAAGCTGTGGAGAAGCAGAACACTGGCAGAACCCAGCGTGGGGCTTAGAGATCACCAGGGCCAAATGTCTCCCGAGAGACTCCTGGGAATAAATCCCTCTTGGTAGGGAATGGGAAGGATCCACATCGTTGAGCCAAGTGACAGAGCCGCAAGAAGGAAGATCGATGTGATAAACTCTGCGTGAACATCAGAACTAAACAAGCTGAGAGTTCTCTTGGTGGAAGCTGGTAGGAGACAGGCTTGGCCTTGGCTGAGGCGCTTGGACTAAGGATCCAGCAGTTTATGGACAGCGTGCGCTCGGAGAGGCCCTGACTCCACGGGCCCCGTACTTCCTCAACATCCTGCAGGCAGAGAGTCAGGTCAACTCCAGGAAAGGATTCTTACTCACACTAAATGCTGTGTGGGACGGGAGAGTTTAGCTATCACCAAGAGCTCAGGGCAGCACCAACCTTCCTCACTTCATACGACACAGATGTTTCTACGAATAGCTCTTCTACAATGCTCATTACTCCAAACAAATAAAGCACACCCAAAGGAACTGTCCGCATCCACTTAGCTAAACTGAGAGTCTGCCATTGCTCGTATGTGAGAGTCCATGATCAGTGGCTTCTTGACGTTGAAGTTATTCATCAGTGTCTTGATTGTGTGAAAACTGCTAAATCTCTGTTTTCCTTCTGTCTAGCATAGCCTGTGAGAACTTGAGGGGTTCAATCCTCACAGAAGTAATTTATGAATTCCAATTGATATTGATACATGTGGGCCCGCCAAACAGCTCAGTGGATTAAAGTACCTGCAAGCTGGTGCAGGGGTCAGAGATTTGACCCCCAGGCCTGCCATGCTGCCCTGCCCCTGGGGCATGCTGAGATAGCAATTGAGACTGAGACTGGGCATGGTGGTGCATGCCTATAATCCCAGCTCTTGGGAGGCTGTAAACAGGCGGATCACTACCAGTCTGATCTAGCAGTGAGACCTTGAACACCCTGTAGACCCTTCCCTAAAGTACAATACATATATATATATATATATGTATATATATATATATATAATATTGTATACAATACATACAATATTATATATATACATATATTATATACAATATATACAATATATACAATATTATATATATTATATACAATATATACAATATTATATATATTATATATATATATAATATTGTTATATGTTTTATCTGTTATAATTCAGTGCTCATCTGAAATATGAGAGCTATAAAGAGATAAAAAGCTTTCATAGAAGGATTCCCACCCTCATACGTTAAAAAGAAAGAAGTACATGATTATAATAAATATAAAAGCATAACACTAGAGCAAAATAGAAGAGACTATTCACTTAATTGAAACAGGATAGCAACTAAGAAATAGAAAGTCAGTGCTGTATTTCTGTACAGTGCTATAGAAATACTGCGTCTAATACAGAAGTGCTTAGAAATTTTTAAGAAAAGTTAGTGACAAAAGAAGGGATTATGTAATAGATTTCATTAGGACAATACTTCATATAATGCATAAAATAGATTCCGCAAAGTCAATACTTAAGAATAAACAAGTAGGGGCTGGGGAGATAGTTCTGTGACAGAAGCGTCAGTCTGACAAGTGCAAGGTTGTGAGTTTGAACCCCAGTCCCACAAAAAAGAAAAGAATAAACAAGTAAAGGTAGTATGAGATATTGTCATTTGGATTCATTTTAAATAGAAGAGTAAGGAATGAGGTCCTAGGTCTCTTCTGATAGGACAAATAGGCTTTCAAGCCACTAATTAGGCCATTAATGGGCTTAAAGGCTACTTGTAAATATATGCACAGATGGTATGGCTTGGGCCAGTAGTGTAGGAAAACTGAAAGTAACTATTTGAAGGTTAAAAAAAAAAGTGTGAAATGAATTAAAACAATCTAAAATAAGAATAAATAAAAGTTAAAGGTCGATAATTTCACTACAAAATAAGAATATAAGTACACATGCATACTGCGTTTCTTGAAACCAATAAAACAAACACACCCATAGAAAAATAGTTATAAGCAATTCTTAAACAAAATTTTAAACCTCAAAACACACTATATTCTTTGTAATAAAAGTAATTAAATTAAATACTGTTTTCATTTACTATATTGAAAACTGTGAAAACAAAATGATTAGCAAGCAGGCCAGGTGGAAAGGCAATATACATTCATATGGCTTTTGCCATAATATTTCTACCATATGGATGACAATCCTGAGGTGTTCAGAGGGGATTTACCTAATGTTTCATAACTCATAAAGAAAGAGTGGTTTTGAGTTCCAATCTAACCAGCTTGAAAGCCCACTAATCCCATCAAAACTTCCAGGATCTCCCTTCCCTTTGACACTGAAATAACATTTTTTAACACCTAAGGATGCAAACAGAAACAAACACAAAAGTGTACCCACCTTGCTGATAGGAAGGGGAGCAAATAAGTTGTGTAAATTTCAGCAACAGGAAGTGACGCATGAATGACGTCAGCCTGCATTTTCCCTTTCAATTTCTTTTTCTTCCTCTTCTTTATTTTTTCATTATGGCCGGCTCAGCCTGCCCTAGGGGTGGGGCTGGCACAGCATGTGGTGCTGGAGATCGAACCGCGGTCCCTGTGGTTGCCTAAGCTTGCCGAAACAGGCGCTTGAGACCGCTGAACCATCTCACTGGCCCATCCCTTTTGGGATGATTTCTATCAGTCCGTGTTTGCAGCACCGGGTGGCTCCACTCCTCCCGGGGAGCTGGCAATGTGGGCAACGCGTCCTCGTTCATGTTTCATGTCCCCCTCCTCTTTCCTCTCCATCGTTTGCTTCACTTCTTTCTATAAAAAGATCTGTCTCCAGATTTCTTATCTATCCTTTATTTCTCTCTTTATTTTGTGCCTTTTATGTAAGAGAAACAAGCAATATTTGAGTTCGCCTGTCTGACTTTTTTACATCACATCATAGACTCAAGGGTGATCCATCTCCTGACAAACAATTTATCTTTCATCATGGCAGAATAGTGCGCATTGCCTATAAACACATTTTCTTCAGCCACTCAACACGTGTGTACAATGCATGTGTATATGCTTCGGAGATTTACATAGTATGAGTTGTGCTTTATAAACATTAGTGAGCGAGCATGTGTTCACTGTGGTATGATATATTTAATGTGTTCCAGAAGATATCTCAAAAACTAATTACTGGGTCAAGTGGAATTTCAAGTTTTCGTTTTCTGAGGAATCTACACACTGATTTTCTTGAAAGAATGCAGCTTAAATATAGTAGTGCTCTTCAGAAAGATGACAACATGAAGTAACAGTTATGATGTACAGTTTCAAATCATCTCGCAAACCTAGGATCTTGGTTTATCTTGAGAAAATCAGCAGCGATGGCTATGCCTGGCTCATGTTTCTGAAGCACGAGTGGGTCCTGGCTGCCCTCCTGACAGACGGGAAGCCACGAGGTTGCTGCAGGACCCCTCCCAGCAGACACAGGCTGGACGGACAGCTCTTCAGGCAAGAAGTTTCTGCGAGGCTGGACCAGCACACGCATGCAGTTATGTATATGTGAACAGTGACATGACTTTGTGTATACTGATTAACTTTTGTAACTCTTAGAAGAAACTACCAGTCAGAAAAAACCTTTGCCATAGTAATCACAGGGCAGAGCTAATAAATGTAGTACAATTTAGGTGTTGACTGAGAACCAGGTTAGGCTTTGGGTTAAGTTTCTCTAGTGCCTTGGGCCTTTGTAGCCTTAACCTAAATGTATGCATTGTTATGTAATGTAGATACTGGTGCCATGTACTTTCTGTTACGTGGCTTGATCTATGTGCGGGAGTGCAGGTAACGATTACTTGTTCCAGGGCTCTAAATCATGGTAGAAACTTACATTTTTAAAATATTTGAGTTATGAAGCTGTAGGGCACCACCTGGTAGGTGACCTCTGCCTCCTTGGGAAGGCCCAGCTGGTAGATGCACGCTGGCCTCACTCAGGCTAGTACAGGAAATGCAGGCCTGACCTTGTAGGCATCTCCAGTAAGATGACGACGCCAAGCGATGGACTTTCTTCATGCACTGTTTCTCAAGCAAGATGTCTTATGCACCTCTGAGGAGGGCAGCCTGTATCCAGGTGTCAGGAAGACTCTGATGGCCTCAAGCCCCAGAGAGCAGGGGTGTGGCCACAGGGCATAGGGCTTCGAAGTTCCCTTAGGACAGTGGTTCTCCACCTTTCTAATGCCGTGACCCCACAATACAGTACCTCATGTTGCGGTGGCCCCAAACGAAAAAATAATTTGGGTGGCTACTTTAAAACTGTAATTTTGCTACAGTTATGATTCAGAATGGCTTTGAGCGACCCCTGTGTTTTGGTCATTCGCCCCCCGCCAGGGTCGCAACCCACAGGTTGAGAACTGCTGCCTTAGGAGATGGTATAGGACAGTGACAGATGCTCATGTTTCTGCCAGCCCTGGGCTCTTCCGGGTGAGGTTGGGATATTCAGATATGCTGCCAATATAATGAGTTTTGTACAACTTGGTTAAAAAAATAAATAAAGATAGCACCTGTTGTCTGGGGACAGCCTATTATTATGGGTAGCGATTACTATATATGAGTTCTCGTGTTTGAATGCTTGTGAGAGAGAAAAGGGAGGTAGGGAGGGAGAGGAGACAAAGGCCCCGAGGGAGAAGGGGAAGAATAAAGGGGGAGGGGAGATGGGAGGTGTCACAGAGGGGAGAATGGGGGAGGGGAAGCGGGAGGGGGAGGGGAAAGGATCATTAAGCAAATGAGAAAGGGTGACAGTAAGGAGGAGACTGAAAGATTATTGTAAATGATGACAAATGAGAAATACTTTTACTGGAAGAAAGACTGTAAGGATTGTAGTCAAACATTTCTTTCCTTCTGAGACTATTTCATAGTAAGGAAATATTTTACAATCCTTATATGTCAATCTTAATTCTTATCCCACTGTTATGCTTTGTGTCTAGTTGTCACCCCAAAGCCTCATGAAATCATGGGATGGGGGACTTCTAGAGTTTGAGACTAATTCATAATCTGGGATTATGTGCCTTAGTTCCTCTAGGATTATGGATCTTAGTACTGCTGTGGTTATGAGTGTCTGTACCTTCCCCAGCCTGGGGTGACAGGCTGAACCTATAAGGCAGACAGAAACAGACTCTCTCTCTTGCTCTGTTGCCCTGGTTAGTCGGCTACCTCTAACACCACCACGAACTGAAAGCTCTCTCCCTGTTCCTCTTAGCCTTGGAGCCAGCTGCACGTGGACTGAAACCTCCAGTAACTACGAGCTGAATAAACCTTTCCTTCCGTCATTTTGGGTGTCAGGTGTCTGTCCCAGCAGCGAGAGAAGAGTGACTAAGACACCCACTGACTTGAGCTCTTTGATGACACCTGTGACACAGGTAACACACCAAGATGAAGTTTGGCGCAAGCGAAAGAAAAGAACTATTTATAAATTAGGTTTCTTGAAAGGCTTAAAATACAAAAAGTCAGTATTTCTCTAAACAGTCTAAAAACAAACTGGTTTTGTCCTGCCCTCACTGGTGCAGAAGCACTTGCACTTTCAGGGCTGCTCGATCCCCACAGGAAAGCGTGCCAGTGAAGCTCTCCCACTGCATTTCTTGTGCAGCTGTCTGGGAGGCTCGAGCTAATGAAGGCTGAGCCGTGTGACTGGGGAAGGCTTCTGCTCATCCTTACCTCTCTCCCTGTCTAATCCAGAATTTTAATTTTGAAAATGTGTCTCTAGCTTACTAATGTAAGAGTCATTCAGGTGTGCTTCATGCAAATTATCATTCCCAAGTCCTTTCCCAGAAGACCCTGCTCCAGTTGAATTGGGGTGAAATCCTTAGTAAATATTTCTAATCATTTCTAGGAATTCTTACAAAGAATCACATTCAAAAAACAATAAAAATATTTATTATGATTTATTTCCAGTGTTTAGGGCCCAGGAATCAAAGTTTCCAAAACACCCTAGGCATCATTAGGCATAAATTATACTATTGTGAAAAACTGTATAGAACTTTGCAAAAGTAATCATGTACCTGTTACTGAACTGAAAGTAGCAATATTGTACTTAGAAACATTTTTCAAATAAAGCTAAATATATACAATCAATGTAGCCATCTAATTTTTGAATTGGCAACAAACATGGCTTGGATAAACCTCATGGGCTTATCAGTAACTTTACTTTTATAGGCTGTTTTCCTGTAGACTGGTCATGTATATAAAATTTAACATTTCATAAACATACAGTTCAGTTGCATTAAGTTCATATTATTATGCAATCACCACTATAAATTATTTTTCAGAACTTTTTTATCATCCCAAACTGAATCTGTACTTGAACAATAACTCCCATATACACCTCTAGTCCCCAGCCTCTGGTAACCAGTAAACTACTTTCCATTACTATACATTTTACTAGATTAGGTGCCTACTACTTACTCATAAGTGGGATCATGCATTATCCCTTCATACCTCACTTAGCATAACTTCTTCAAAGTTCATCTACATGGTAGGGTGTGTCAGAATCTCCTTCCTTTTAAGGCTGAATTATCTTCCACTGCACTAGGTGATCACATTTTGATTATTCCTTTCACTTTGATTATTCATTTATTTGTCAACAGACATCAGGGCTGTATCTGTTTTTCTGCTATCATAGAGAAAGGTGCTATGGATGTGGGTGTGAAATTATCTGCTCTCTCTCTGCCCTAGCAATCTGATTTTGGTCACTATAAAAGTCATTCACCATATTCTGATTTCCTGCTGTGTCAGTAGCACAATGGAACTTACGTGGATCTTCCAGATCTGATAAAAACCTCATATTTCCTAGAGAAAAAATGAATTTTAGAAATGCTAAGTGACTTGGCACCTAGCTAGTTGAATAAAGCTCACTTTTTAGCAGGTTCAGTAAAGCACATCAAATGACTTATGTTTAATGATTCCAGGCTCTAAGCACCTTTGTCCTGATTTAAACCAGAAGCCCTTGCACGATTGTGTCTTCTCATTTTTGTGTTCCACCATCTGAACGTAACACATAGCAGGTTCTCCAAATCTACTGAATTAAAATTCGACGAGCACTGACCCACGTACAATTCCCTGTGGAAGATGTGTCGGAGGAAACCGTATTGCACTGCTACCTGCAGGGGCCAGTGCCTGTGTAATCCCAGAGTTGCCTAACCCCCATGCCTCAGCAGACAGAGTCACCTGGGAGAGCCGGCTTCAGCATTTGGCTGCAATTAGGGCTCTTTCCAGATGGCCAAAGACCTTCAGCAATCTCATTTAGCATATGCGAATGCACGCACGCACACACACCACACACACACACACACACACACACACACACACACACACACACATACTCCTGAGCACAACATGACATAAAAAGTTTGAAAAACACAAAGGCTAGGCAAATAAGATGGAAATTGGAACACCCAGGAGGGGGTGAGCACACAGCAGTGGTTTGATGCTTCTCTTCTGGCTGCATCTAAGTCTCACTTGGAATTGAAATCATACTGGTGTGCAGCTTCTTGACCTGTTCAATGGGGGGAGAGTTTCTGGGTATTCAGTCACTGGTATTAATAGTTACAAAATGAAGTGCCCAATGACTCCCAAGGCAAGTAGGGCTCAGAACCAGGTAGGCAAGGCAGACAGGAGAACAGGCATCCAGGAGCAAAGGAAGATTTTGTCATGGAAGGGACAGGAGGGTTCTAACATTAAGCAGCTTCTTCAGCCCTGGTCTTGTTAAGTTTCCCAGGCAGAATGTGAACTCTGAGTCCTCCCGTCTCAGCCTCCCTCGGTGCTGGGGCTACACATGTGTGCTACTGCCCTTTGGACCCATGTTGAGATGTGCACAGTCAGCTGGGAGGGACTCTTCAGCAGTGTGAGTTGCCAGTGAGCACAGAGCCTTTCCTCCACATCTGCTCATTTCATTTCATTTCTTTTCTTTCCTTTTTTTTTGTCTTTTTTTTTGACAGGGTCTCACTATGCAGTTCAGACTGGCCTTGAGCTCACTTTGTAGCCCAGGCTGGTCTTGAACTCACACCGATCCTCCTGCCTCAGCCTCCCAAGTGCTGAGATTATATGCGTGCATGCGCCACCATTCCTGACTGTCTGGCTCATTTCTGAGCCCATGTTTCTTTCTATTTGCTCCCGTTCCTTACCCAGGATCATTGTCCCTGGAGAAGAACATGGCAGAGTAGAAACCAGAAGTGACTGTTGCAGGTTCTGTTTTCCTAAAGCCAAAGCTTGAAGGGCCAGAGAGATAGCTTAGCAGCATAAGTGCCTACCTAGCAAACATAAGGTCCTGAGTTCAATCCTGCTCTCTCCCTGCTCCAAAAAAAAAAAAAAATTATGGGCCAGTCAAATAACTCCAAGGATTAAAGCAGCTGCAAGCAGGCACAGGGGCTGGGGATTTGATCCCTGGGCCTGCTGTGCGGCCTCACCCCCTGGTGTGCTGAGAGGACAATGGAGACCGGGCGTGGGAGGCTTTTGGGAGCCTGTAAACAGCAGATCACTGCAAATCTGACCTAGTAGTGAGATGCTGAACATCCTGCAGACCCTTTCCTGAAATACAAAAAAGAAAAAAAAAAAAAAATGCCCACATCCAAACTTGGGGAGATAGCTCAGTAGAATAAGTGCTTGCCTGGCAAGCACAAAGGTTTGAGTTCAAATCCCAGTTCCGGGGGTGTGGTGGCGGGAAACTTGGAATCTAAGGGAAGACAGCAGCCCCTGGGACCATTGCTGGGTGTGCCCACACAGAGGTCTCTGGAGGCCTTGGACAAGTTTCCTGTGCTGCAGCATGGCCCTGATGTAGTTGTGAGGCTCTGGACATGGGCATCAGGTTGATAGGGACAGTGGTACAGGGATGGACAACTTTGCGTTCCATGACCAAGAGCCAGGTTGTCCCCACCTTGTTCCTTAGCCTCTGGTCACAATGCCCCACAGAGCATCTGCCATGAAACCCAGAACCTTTCTCTGGAGAGAAGAGTGGGAAACCCCCCAAAGGAACTAAAACCACTTTTTCCATACTTTGGTTGACTTAGGACCCAGAGCCTGATACTAGATTGCTGTGAAACTGAAAAATTTATGCCTTGTGCTCTGGAGTTATTGGAGCGAGGTTTACGTGAGTGCCGATAAGTTTTTAAAAATTAAGTAAGTCATAAAGTATTAAGAGAAATTGCAGGTGACAAAACAAGAGTTAGATGTACCACAGCATTGTGTTGTGCTTCTCTGATGATGTCTGTCACGTGATAAGATGGGCTACAGAGCCTGGGTGTCCCCACCACACTGAGTATTTTGAGGACAAGGGCTGCTTCTCATTCAGCCTTGTATTTCCAGCACTTAGTTCTATGTGTGGAGCAAAGGAACTTATTAATGGCTGACAAGTTAATGAACAGCATAGGAAGGAGATTGTAGAGGAAGTGGAAAGCGAAAGAGAATTTCAAACCTCACTACACTGACAATCTTAATGGCTATCAGGCAGGTAACTACCGATTGAAATATAGACAGGCTTCCCAGCTGGAGGAATAGCATTTCTCTCTTCATAATTCATGACATGATTACTTGCTCATGTAAACACTATAGAATGCTTTATAATAAATTGCAATATGTGGTATTCCATCTTACGTAGTATAAATTGTGGTGCAGAACAACACTGATGATTCAATTCCTAAAGAAAATAATGGAGATGTATTTCCGTAGAGTTCCTTTATGAGATCCTGAACACTGAAGTGATTGCCTTGAGCACCTCGGAGGAAGGATATGATATCAGAATTCTCTGTACCTACATCCTGGGGGCCAGCAGGATGACTGGGAGCAGGGTAACTCAAACCTCTGCCCAAATCATGCCCCATGCAGTGCTCTTCCCTGTGGATGGTAAGGCTGGCTTTGGCCCACTTTTGTATGCACATTCCTGGCACCTTTTTTAACTAGCTAAGAGCAGTCTGTCTCCTCAGTAAGCATCTGAAGCAATCAAAGTGCGCAAAGAATTTAAGTCCTGCCTGAAGTAGACTTACTAACATCTTGTGGTCAAGGTAGAGTTATACAGATTGGATTGTAAGGCACTAGGGAAATTTAAACTTGGTTGAACAATTGTCCCTGCAAAGTTCAGATTAAGTTAAATTGAACCCAGGGAATAATATCGTCTGTCACTTGTCTCTCATTTCATGTTTTCTTTAATAGCATTATCAATGACTTAAGTAAACAAAGATTTCAAAGATTTTAAAAGCATCTGAATATGAATGCAATATCTTTTGTTTATACCTCTAGCAATAACATGGCTACTATGTGAAATATGAAACCTATAACAACGTATTTATACATTGTTTTATATATTATATATTTAATGCTACAAGGTTTAAACTTGTAAGCTTTAATAGAGTGAGCACTAGGACACACAGCTATGTTTGCTTTTTGTTGTACTTCTATCACTTTTCCTGATACCAAAATAATTGTCCTATGTCTTTAAAATTTTGAAGTACAATTTGGAATGTAGCCATTGAAATTTAATTGGACCATCCAATGAAACTAAATATCTCCCACAATTTGAGAGTTTACATGGCTTCCAGATGTTGAAAGGATTTCTAGGTGTATGTGATAGGAGTCCTTTATTATTACAAACAATAGTATTTTTTTATGTATTTAGTATAGTGTCTAGAGGGTCTCACTACACAGATGTAGGGGTCCTCCTGCTGTCAGCCTCCCAAGCGCTGGGATTACAGGCCCGCATCACCATGCCCAGTCTCAGTCACTTTCTCAGCATGTCGCAGGGGCAGGGCCAGCACGACAATGGGATGTTGATCTCTTCTGTGATAGATGATTCTGCATAGCTGGTTAAAGGGTCATTTTCAGAAACAACCAGAAAAGTCAAAAAGTGTAGCTATTTGTGATGTGCTATTTATTTCTTTCTTTACCAAACTGCTTTCTAGAATGAAAGATGTCACTGTCTGCACGGATGGAAATGCTTTGTACTCATGATTTAGTTTTGTAGCTCATAGCTATATCTGGTTACTGCGCACTGAAAATGTTGGTTATGTTCTTAAAACAGTGGCTTCCTAATTTTATTTAATTTTAACTAATTTAATTTTTTTAAAAAAGCACGTGGCTGCTATAGCTGATAGCACAGGCAGACAGTTTCTGTCTCACTAAAGATTTAATTATAAGAAATATATGACAGCACTTCTTAGCATCCCCCAGTCAAACCTCACAATTATCATCCTTCACTGCCTGGAGAATTATGTGAAACTAGAGCTCATGATGCCCAGTGCCGGGAAGGGAATGTTTGATAGGATTTGGGGTGCTGGCACCCTTGAGTAGTATAGGAGATAGCACTGTAGATACCTCAGAGGCCTAGGCTACATTCCCACTTTGAGAGTCCCCAGGCAGAATCAAGTTTAGGAATCTACCGAGGTATTAGGCTAATGCACTCACCTTTACCATCTCACTTTCTTATTTCTTGGTCTTAGCCATCCAGCAGAAAAGTATAACCATGAGGTATGAAAAGTAAAGTCTTATTGATATGCTGAGCTAGGAAAAATCTCAAGTCAGCAACTTCTGACATTGCCAGTTCTGTGGATAACCCACTACGATTGTGGAGTATTGGACTATATTGGGTTATTTTGCTGAATATGAGTCCTTACAATATTTAAACTGTCATCAAGTGTGAAAAGGTCCTTTAAAGACTTCTGCATTTGTTTTTTAGCATTTTTTTGCACTTGAGCTCTCTGGGGCCTTGCTTCTTGGGGAACCAAAATCAAGGCTATTTCCTGTTGTCCAAAGTCACCTACTTGTTGGTGTGATCGGAAACACCATGTTCTCAAATCACACAGATGAAGAGAGTCACAGATACAGACAACTGAGGTTCAGACCTTGGCTTTTCTCATGTGGATATGTGACTTTGGACAAGCTATGTTATTTAAGCCTCAGAGTCCTTAGCTGTAAAAAGGAAGATAATAACCACGTCTGGGGCCTGGCCATTGTATACAAAAAACAATCACCAAATCCTGGTACTTAGCATTTATTAATGTTTTATTCAATTGTTTCCCTTAGTAATGGTGTGTGATGAAAGGGACACCTGAAACTATTTGTTATGAGAGTCACTTTTGTTTCTGACAAGGTAGGATACCCTTTCAGGTGTTCTTGGAAAGTTTGAATAGTGTGAGGATAGAGACATTTCGCGATGTGGAACAAGCCCCAAGTTATTTATTGTGAGACAACAATCGAGCTTACTGAATCAAGTCTGTGATGAGTAGCTGGAGGTTGGCTGGGAGACTCAGGAAAAAGTACTGCTATGACCTTCCCAAACCACAGATCCTAGGGCTAAGTCATCCACAAGGTGGCCTCTGCTTTAGAGAGCAATGATGTGGTCAGGGTCTGCAGGACCACTCTCAACTCTAGCCAGCTGGCTGGCTACACAGTTAGAGACCCACACAGCCAAGCCTACACTTTATAATTCAGTAGGGAGAATCACAGGATACAATGAAAATATTACACTTGTGGTTCACTCTTACTATGGCAAAGGGATACAGACTGAATTCAGCCCAAGGGATAGAAATCGTCACACTTATGACACAATCTTCTCCTGCTAGGGTAGTGAGTCACCCATGCTTCAGCGCAGAGTGCTTCACATTCTCGTTCTGTGGGACATCCTTGAAAGAACCACAGCGCAGATGCGCCTACCACACGGGAAAATCTGAGGAAGTTACTACCTTCCAGCAATAGAAGCCAACCGAGTTCTTACAGGCTAGAGTATAATTGGACCGCAGGTTGGGTCTGGTGCCCCTATTCTCCCTAATTACTCTGAATGCTTTTGGTTCTGAAGCCTAACAAGAAAATAAATATGAAGAAAACTCCGTCATAGCCACCACCTATTGAGCCACGGAACCCTCGAGAAACTATCCAAATGAGTAACTACTGCCTTCCACATGGCTTACCAAATACTGATATGGAACAAGGAGGATGTATGAAGCTTCTTTTGATTCCACAGTCTAATTTCCACTTGAACTTTTCTATATCCAAGAGATAGAAAGCAAACTCAAAATCTTGCCTTTCCCCTGACCTCTCTGAGAGAAATAAACATCGGTAACCACAATCTGTCTGCTCATGTTAAATCCACTTGCGGTCTCAACCAAGGTCAGGAGGTAATCGGCCTTCATGGGACACTCAGCCCTCACCTTTCCTTCCAGGGTTAGGAACCTCAGCAACTCAACAATTTACCCTTTGTTTCTCCCTAGAATGTAGGTTGTGTATTTCGATTTTGATTTGCCATATGAAAGCTGAATTTTTCATTTTGATTTGAGTCCTTGGCTGCAACTGTGTCTTCAAGGTTGGAAACTCTATCTTCATTTTTGTTCATTCAGCTCTGCCAATTTGTGATCGAGGTTTTATTTTCTTGTATATCTCTTTGAAACTGTTTCATGCGATCTATGTCTTTCCTATATTGCTCCGTCAGGGAGTCCATCATTTTTCTATTCTCCTCTAATTTTTTATCGATGTCTTCTTTAATAGTATTGAAGTCTGTCATTATGGTTATCCTTTGA
>PVJA010012936.1:33653-51110 GCA_004027025.1 Myocastor coypus
TGTCCTCTATACGTTTCTCCAGCCGTTTTTCCACTTCATGTATTTCTTTTTTTACTTCAGATGTTATCTCTGATCTCAGTTGCTCTATAAGTTTCTGCACTTGTGTGTCTGCCTCAGATGCTACCAATTCAGAGGTTTCATCTGTATAATTCTCATTTTCTTCCATGATAGTGTCTTCTGTATTTGGTTTAGGTGGGCAGGGGTCCTGAGATTGCCTCCTACTCCTTGTTGTTATCATTTTGTATGGAAGCGACCTCTGCACTTTGGTGGTGTTATGCTGTGTCTATGGGCGTTTGGTCTGGAGACTCCAAGGTGGTTCTTCTACAGAGGTTCCTGACTCTTGTGTTGGGGCTCTGGCTGCTAGCTTTTGTGAATCCTTGCGGATGTGGTCTGTAGGTGGAGGTGGAGCTTTGGGATTGAGTAGTCCTGGTAGGCTCGTGGACCAAATCAGTTGCCAAATGGGCTATTTGATGGGTTCGGTGCTGGAGCTTGGGCTGGAGGGGTTCAAAACAAAACAGGGGGGGGGGCGGGGAAAGGGAAGGCAGGCCAAGGATCCTGACCCAGCCGGCGCACAGGCTCAGCTCCCAGCGGTGCGATTTGGGTCTGGGCTGGAACAGGAAGTTAGTCGAGGGAACGCAGAGGCGGGGCAGAGGGGCGCAGGGAGCTTACCCGCGGCGGGCGCGCAGGCTCAGCTCCCAGCGGTGCCTTGATTTGAGTCCTTAAGCATTAGACAACCTTAGCTCTCTGCCTTGATTGCTGGTGATCACTGAGGATTTAAATTCTAAGCTAAAAGTGGAAAGGATTTGATTCAAATTTCAGATTCACAAAAACTTCCATGCTGTCTCCTCAGTAATCTAGCAATGTGAATCGCAAATAAATGAGGTCATCAATGATCTCGAGTGGAAGGGAAGATCGCATGGCAAGCATCTGGTAAATGTCTGCTCGACAATGATTACTTACAAAGGAATCACTTTAGAAAGCAAGACTCGCTGAAAGATAACACTTAGCTTTTGAGATATGCTATAGTTCTGGTTTTCTTTTCTTTTTAAAATCTAAACCCTGATTGAATCCATTTGTCTTCTATTGCTATGAAAGTTGACTTGCTCAATTTAAGATTAATCTAGTGTTGAAGACATAAAAACAAACTTATTTTAAGAATTAATTTATGAAACATTTCTCTTTAATGTAAGTGAAATGCTTTTGCAGTAAAGACTAGATAATTTTCTTTTAAAAAGTGAGGCTTGAGACTAGCGGTGTAACTCAGTGTTAGTACTTGCCTAGCACATGCAAGGCCTGGGTTTGACCCCCACTGATACAAAGCAATTCTAACAATAGTAATTATGGTGATGAGGATGATGATGATGATGATAAAGTAGGATTTGTGAATAATCTTTCTATATGTTGCATAGCAAAAATTCAACATATATTCATAAGTTCATTCTGTTATTAGATTAGCTTGCAGTCCTTTGGGGCTCCTCTCCAAGTCTCTGTCTTCCCAAATAAAGGATAAGACACAACATACAGAAAAGACAGCAAAGTTGTACACTTATTGGAGATGGAAAGAGGTATAATCAACAGGGTAGGAGGGAGCCAGTCTAAAGGCTCCCAGCTTTCCTGGTGATAAGGTGAAAAGAGCCACTGGTATTCCAGATACCAACATTGACTTGTCCTTCATGTAAATAAGACATGGGACACTGATCCTATCAAAATCTCACTTGGGCTTCTTGTAGATATAAACAAAGGAACATAAACAGAATCATTGGATAGATTGTACCCATATGCAAATGGTTAGTAACATCTTCTGATTGGCCTTGCAACAGGGCCAGATTCAAACAACAATTGAAAATAGCACTCCTCATTTCTCCAGTGCTCAGGAGCCATAAAACTGATAACATTTTGGGTCATGTATTCTGCACAAATATTCTGTTTTTAGGAAACATCTCTCTCAAGCCTTTAGCTATGACTTTTTATAGTGTTCTGCCCAGGTGGTTGTCTGCTTTTTTTTTTTTTTTTTTTTTTTTTTTTGAGATAGGGTCTCGGTATGCAGTTGAGGCTGGCCTTGAGCGCACTTTTGTAGCTCAGGCTGCTCTCGAACTTGCACCAATCCTCCTGCCTCAGCCTCCTGGGTGCTGGGATTACAGGCATGAGCCACCATACCCGGCTGGTTGTCTGCTTTGGCTCAAACCCTAATCTCTTAACTCTATGATCTTTATTTTTAAAATTATTAATTTTAATGAAAAAGCAATGAGACAGTTTCACAACAGGTTACCAGGATAGTTCTAATAATTAATATATTGCATATTGTTGTCTTCATAGTACTTATTCTGAGTATAAGATGCAGACTTGATATCTTTTCTAAACACTATTAGTACAAATATTTATTCTCATAGAACTAAGAGAAAGTAGCTATATATATAGTCCAATAGTACATAATAGTAATGGGCTATCAGCACAACTGGCAATGTTGAAAGCTGTTGACTTGAGCCTTTTACAGCTCAGCATATTAATATAGCTTTACTTTTTATGCCTTGAGGTTAGACTTTTCTGCTGGATGGTTAAGACCAAGGTAAAGAAAATCTATCTAACAAAAAGTGTAACTATTGTGTCTGACAAGGTCATTCAAGTCCCTTCAGGATTTACCCTGAAAACATGTAGAACTGTTTGTAGATCTGTTGATAGTGTCAGCCATCTGGATGAGTCACAGCTATTGCTTGACCAATTCGCTCTCTGTGAAAGCCTGAGAGAATATTTGCTCTTTAGGGGACTCTCCTTAGGCACACTATGCATCATTGATCCCTTTCCTCTGTGGCTTCATAATCTCCTTGTACAGAAAACTGGACACCATTGCGTTATAGGACGTCACAGTACAGGTTCTCTTATGTTCTGAGTCCTCACTGACTTTGAAGGGCTAAGGCCAAAATATTGATTATCGTTACAGCCCTTCTTTTTCTCTAATTTTGTGCTCTGCAAACTTGCATTGTTACCCCTCCAAAGAGAAGCTTAATCATATTATTCCATATAACATAGACACTTGAGCTTAACACCATTATATTTCTGAATATGAAACACCTAAGACATAACATGGAATATGTATTTTCCATAAATTGTTGATATTCTAAATTTTATTTTATTTTATAAACTCTGTTTATTTTTTATATTATGGCTGGCTCAGCCTGCCCTGGGGGTGGGGCTGGCGCAGCATGTGGTGCTGGGGGTCAAACTGCGGTCCTTTCGGGTGCCTAACTTTTCCTAAGTGGGTGCTTTAGACCACGGAGCTATCTCACTGGCCCCTAAATTTTAACTCTCTATAGAACTAAAAACAAATTAAACATTTTTACACATAAATTTAAGAATTTAGCCATATACTAAATAGTAGCAGAATAAACCTATAGCATTTTTTCTTGTCTCCTTCATATTATTATTATTTCTAAACAAACATTTATTTGGGCGAGAGTACAGCAAACATTCAAATGATAACAGAATCAGCATGTGTCTAGCAGACCAGAATGTCAGGCATTCCAAGCATGGATTTAGTATTGCATGGTGCGATCCTCAGTGTAGCTACTTACTTCACAGATATTAGCATACACAGTTAGTCAGGATGAAAATTCTAGCAAATAAATATTAATTTCAAAAACCTGTTGGAGATTTTCGGCACAGTCATTTTAACCATCCTGACTATATCAGTGCATGGTTTGCCCCTGCCGTGTTTCCTAACTTTTCTGCTTGCTGTCTCTTCATTTTTTAATCCTTACATTCTTAATTTCCATTTAGTTGTGTTATATCTTTCCATTTTTATTTCTTCTTTTGAGTTCTTATACTAGGGAGATTATATGATATTCACACATGTAGGTTTAATTTATTTCACCTTTGAGTATATGTTTAAGATGCATCCACATATATAAGAAGGCTTTGAATTTATCATTCTTTATAGCTGAGTAATACTACATTGTATAAAAACATCACATGTTTTTCATCCATTCTTCAGGTGATGGACATTTTGGTTGTTTTCAAGATTTGACTATCACAAATTGTGCTGCTATAAACATAGGTGCACAAATATCACTATGATAATACGTTTTCAGTTTTTGGAGAAAATTCCTAGTAGAGGAATAGCTGGATTGAATGGGATTTCCAGGCCTAGTTTTTGAAGGAGTTTCCACATTGATTTCCATAGTGGTTGCACCAGTCTGTATTCCCAGCTCTAATGCAAAAACAGGAAGCCAGGTTTTGTGGATTTTCGGGGAGAGAGTCTGTTTGAGGGCATCATCTCCTGGCTCACACTGCAGACCCTCAGCCTCCTGAGACAGACTCACATAGAGCACTGCACAGAGCTCCAGGCCTGTGGCTGGATCCTTCAGCCCCTCGTGCACACAGACCTTCTGTGCTCTTCCACACCCTACCTACATCATGGGCAGCCATTGTGAATCAAACTTATGAATCCTTATGTATTTGTGTATTTTGTATTAAACCTGTTTACTACTCACTAGCTGATATACTGCCTCAGAGGGAAATACACACCACGCTTACACTGTGTGACAAGTTAAGGCCCAGGGATTTGTCTTTGCCCCATGGTGGTAGTTGACTGTGTCGTACCCACTACCTTCGAACAGCACCACCTTGAAACCATGCCTGTTATACGTAAGCCTCTGAGGTATATCTGAGACCCAAACTACAGAATTAATGAACTCATTGGTGGCTTTTTATTTATTTATGTCCTGTTTTGTTTTTAAGATAGCCATGCAGTCTAGGCTAGTCCTGCACTCATCATGTAGCCCAGGCTGGCCTCGAATGCATGACAGTCCTCCTGCCTCAGGGGCCTGAGTGCTGGGCTTTAGGTGTACGCCATCGTGCTCAGCCAACTGATTATTTTTTAATAAATAGACACAGTTCACTATTTTTGGATTTGATGTACATTCACTTGATTGCAAATCAAAGCAATTTAAAAAGAAATGTACAGAAAAGTTTCATTTCTATCCCTGCCTGTTTCAGATAGTTCCCCTGCTCACAAGTAATCGTGTTCTTCTGCTACCCTTTCATTATTTCTGCATATAAACAAGACAAAGCAAAGGTTACTTGTTTTCTCATTCTGAGCACAGGCGTGAGTCCAGTACACTGCTGTCCATCTTTATTAGCAACGAATTGTGGGAGTATCTCCCCATCACAGCACGGAGTCTCCTTGGTCCTCCTGTATGACACACTGTGTGAACAGAGCCAGGTACTATCAGCCTGTGGCTTAGGCTCCTCGGGGACGGATTCCACACTCTGACTAAGAGGAGTGAAATTGCACATTGCTGTGCAGGCCATTTATTTCAAGCCTGGGGGTTTGTGAAATAAATTCCTCAGGGAGAAATTGCCAGCTCCAAATTAAATGCATTCATCACTTTGGAAGAAAGCTTGGTAGAATCTGCCAAAGTCACACTGGTGGGCTTTCATTATTTTTTTAGTGACCATTAGTGATGGGGAAGTGGTTCCTTATCCTCATCCTTTTTTGCCACTGGGAGTTGCCAAACTAGGAGGTTGTTTCCCACTCTGAAGATGTTAGCTGAAGTATGGTTTTTCTTCACTGATGGGTAAGATTATCCATTGCTTCATAGGTTCAAGAACCATTTATTTTTATATGTTCACATGCCTTTTGTACTTTTCTTAGCTATTTCTTCCTAGTAACAAAACAGTTTTAGTTAAAATACACGTATTAAAGCATAATTGGTGTACCAAAAACTTACATTTTAAAAAGGTACTTTATCAATGTCGACAGATACATTTTTCTCTTAGTTATTTTTCTTTCCTTCTTTCAGGGACAAAATCCCCAATGCCCTAAGTTAAGGAAGGAATGGTTTATTTAGTTCACAGTTTGTGGAGGCTCCCGTTAGCTCAAAGGTCATTTCTAAACTTTATAAGTTGACACTATGAAAAACATCCTAGAGGCAAGGGCATATCCTCTCTCTATACCCTAGGGAGTAGAACTGCTGAGTTATTTAGTTAAGCTTCTAGACTTTCCAAGGTGACAAGATGTATCAACAACTATGCATTTTTATCTGTGGATATCAACCTGTCTCTACTTAAATCTTCATGAAAGCACTCTCATTCTGAAAATCACAATCTTGTATTACTGTCCAATCTACACAGCAAAGTTTTCCTAAAATGCAAGATCTTGCCTTTGACCACACACAAAACCATTTGGAGTCTAAGTTCCCACTGCTCTTCTGCTGTACCTACGAGGAGAGGGTGAAAGAGGGCTCACAAGTCACTCATTTCAGAGACTGAAAAAAAACTGTGATTTCTCTATATGTCGTGCCAAACTTCTTAAAATTGTACTAGATTTCAAGAGAAAATGAAGTGCTGTTCTTCAAAGTGACATATTCCTTTTGTTGGCCTTATCATAAGAATATTGAAACATCAAAGTTTTTGTTTTGTAAGGCTGGTGAGCTAACAACAAAGTATGGGTACGGATATGCTTACACATATTTGGTCTTAGCAAAACTTTAAAAGATGTCATAAAGTGTAATTGTTATGCAGATCACATAACGTGTCTATGTGCTCTCATATTGTCTTCCGGGAGGGCTAAACTGTATCCAATATTCTCAGCATCCTAATATAATGTGTGGTTGTTATTTTTACAAGTGCTTTTAAAAAAACAATTCCAAGGTTTTGTGCTGAGTTTAAAAATAATAATTTGATTTTCTGCTATGTCTGAACATTACAGATTTCATAGCATCTTCTATAGTAATATAATTTTTTCTAAATTTTCTGCTCAATCTTTGTATTACTAGAAAGAAGTTTTCTACCAGCATCAAGTCCTGAAGTATTAAACAGCTGAAGCTGTATGCATTTTATTTTCATGCATTTGGTTGTTACAAGGTCTCACTACACAGCTCAGTTTCATAGTGATCCTTTCGTTTTAAGGCTCCTCATGCTGGGATTACAGGTGGACACCACACCTCCCAGATTCTGTGGCCGGCTCAGCCAGCCCTGGGGGCAGGACTGGTACTTTACTCATTTTCACTGCTGCAAACTTAAAGGACACTGGAACCGAATGCAATTCAGTTGTTACTTTAAAAGTTACAGATTATTTACTTAATTACTCCTTAGCATTTAAAATACAAATAAAATATGGTTAATATCTTCAAATTCCATAGTAGAGGCTACTTTTTAGTTAGCATATACGACTAAAGGTAATAGCAAGAGCAACAACTTTTAAGGTCTAAGAGCTGTGCAAATGTCTTCCAAGAATTATGTGATTGTGGTGTATGATAATGCTGTTATGTTCATCTTCTCATTGGATGTAGGCTGTCCACATTGGATGTAGACGAACAACTAACTAGCCAATAAAATCGCTATTCTTTTATCCAGTGGTCAGACTTTCAATACCCATAACATGGTGGCGCACGCCTGTAATCCCAGCACTCGGGAGGCTGAGGCAGGAGGATCGGTGAGAGTTCAAAACCAGCCTGGACTACAAAAGTGAGTTCAAGGCCAGCCTGAACTGCATAATGAGACCCTATCTCAAAAAGACACACACACACACACACACACACACACACACACACACTACTCTTCCTTAGTAACTCTTACCTCTAAGGTGGACTAAAGGCCAAGCTAGAGCCTCTTTTGCTAGGATACAACTCACCCCAAGAGGGAGAGCGCCACTCCCTACAGCAGCACTCCCTTGCAGTAGTCCGGACTGTAAGCCTCTCAGAGTTAGACTTCAGGTACGTCTTCCACACCATAAACAAATTAACACTAAAAAGAACAAGAGAATCACTGACATTTAAAGTTACTTGGGGCTGGAGAGATAGCTCTGTGGCACAAGTGCCTGCCTGGCAAGTGCAGGTCATGAGTTTGAGCCTCAGTCCTGCAAAATAAATAAATAAATAAATAAATAAAAAGATAAAATAAAAGTACCCAATTTTTATGATAGTTTATGTTATGAAATGCAATTTTGGGGTTACTTATCTATTTAATTAGATGATGACATTGGTGTTGTATCATTAACATAATAATTTAACCCATTACCTTTTATCTATTTTGGTTACATTTTGTGACATTTCCTTTGATTATAGGTTTATCATTCTCTGTGTGTGTGTGTATATCCACTTGATATGGATATGCACAAAATGAAGATTTAGCCATTTTTATTATATTGCAATCAATAAAATATTGCCTGATGTTACCTAGCTATGCTAATAATGAAAAACAAAATCTCTTTAACAATATCGTTTAGAAATTAAGTAATTAAGGAAGACTTAACCAGAGGATACATTTCTGAGTTCTCTAGATCATATATGCGTTCAGCTTTACAAATGCAGGTTAAACCAGAGGAACAAGAGTGAGATCAGATCAAAGATGCCCAGATTCCAGCCGCCTAGACAGCAGGAAGCTGGCACAGTGCCGGAGGGCAGACAGCAGGAAGGAGCTTCTTGGGGCCCTCGGTCACAGGGTTGTGGTGGCCAAAGAACTGCCACTCAATACACCTCATTCTCTGAGGGAAACATCACGGATCCCAGGACACAGACATGGGTCCTGACTTGAGAGCCATATACCCTGCCAGCCAGACCCTCACTGTGGCCCTGGGGCATGAGTTGGCTGGGTCAGGCAGGGTTCTGGGTCCTGATAAGGTGTCCATGTGCTAGCCCTGCTTCTGGGCGCTGCCATGTCCCTTTGTCATTCTGAGACCCTTCCTCCCTGAGCTGTCCTGGGTCCCACCCTGTGGAAAGGCTGGGCACATGGGTCTAGGTTCTCTGCTGGGCTGGGGATCCATGGAGCCCATGGTACCAGACCCAGCCTCAGCAGGCCCTCAGGGGGCACCCAGGAGGAAGAGACCCTTGAATTTTCTTTCCTAGTTCCATAAGTTCCCTTTCTAAATCTTTTCTTTTCTTTTTTTTCATTTTAAAATCCCATGCACTAGAAGATATTGTGGAATTTTCTGGGGCCCTGAGGCCCTACTGCTGGTCTCCCCAGTTCATACAACAAACAGCAGCAATGATGTCACATTGGTCTTAACGAAATAGCTGCAGAGTCCAAGGGGGCCACTTGGGACATGCCGCAGTGCTCAGAGGAAAGTTACCATAGACATCTGTGTGGTCATGGGCAAAGAAAAATGCTGTCACTTTGAATTCTTGGCTCTCACATCAATGAAGAAAAGTCTAACACTACACCTGAGGTGCTGCAGAGGGCGCTGGGGTGTGACCGTGTCCCTCAGCTGCTGGCTGAGGAAGCCATCCCACAGGACAAACTAGGTCAGCAGAGCGCTGGGGAGCCAGCCACTTGCTCACAGCGGGGTGGGCTGGTGTGAAGAGCGATGACAGTGGGGGGTTCGCTCTCTGATTCCCTTCCACCTTCGAGAACACAGAGCCCATCTTTTCTGCCCCTTCCACCTTTCACTGTAAGAAGATCTAGGACAGTCCTTGCCACGTGAGGGTGCCTTGGCCTTGGACTTCCAAACCTCCAAAAAGGTGACAGAAATGCATTTCCACTTTCTAAGTTCCCAGTGTGCAGAATAGCAGCACACAGGACAAAGACAGTGCATACTTATTTTTTGAACGTATTAATACGGCATTTGCTGTTCACAGTGGTTGCAGGCATCATGGGAATTCGGATCTGCACATGATACACCTTAGTGCTTTTCCCCCCTTCCCCTCCCTTGAGCCCTTCTTCTTTTCCCCGTGTACAAAAGCTTTGTTTCCATTTGCCCTTCCTTTCTCTTCTTTGTGTTTTCCCTTCCTTCCCTTGTTCCTCTGCCTCCTTTCCTCCCTCCCCCATACTCTGCCTACTTCCTGATATCTGTCCTCCATCTTTCTCCTGATTTACTCTTTGTGTTTCTCACACAAGAGGAACAATGCAGTATTTGAACTTCTGTGTTTGACTTCTTCACTTAAAATCAGGGTCTTGAGGAGCATTCATTTACCTAAAAATGACAGGGGTTTATTCTTCCTGTGGCAGAACATTACTCCACTGTATATAAATACCACAAAATCTTCACCCATTCGTCATCGGTGTGCGTAAGAGCTGTGTCTAAGATTTAACTATTATAAATTGTGCTGCTGTAAACATCTGTGTGTACATAACACTGTGGCAGGATGCTTCTAACTCACTTGGGAAAATACCTAGAAAGGGGACAATGGAGTCAAATGGAACCTCTAGTTTTCACTCTCTGTGGACTGTCCACACTGATTTCCACAGTGGTTGCACCAGTCTGCACTCCCACCAATCATGGAGAAAGGTTCATTTTCCCCATATCCCTTCTAGCAGTCGTTATTGGTTATCTCTTGATGGTGGCCGTTCTTTGCAATGAGACAGATTCTCCGTGTTGCTTTCAATTGCATTTTTCAAATGACGAATACATTTAACATTTTTTTCCAGATATTTATTTGCTGTGGGGATTTCATCCAAGAAATGTCTATTATCTCAATTGCCCTTTTTTTTTTGCATTGGATTTTTAAATTGGGGGTTCTGATTTGTGTTATATTCTTTGTATATCCTACATGTTACTCCTTTGTCTGGTAAAAATATTTTCCCACTTTGTGGGTCATGTCTTCACTGGAGCTTTGGCCTTCTATTGGAGGTTTCTTTCACTGTTCAAAAGTTAATTTGATGTAATCCTAGTTGTTGACTCTTTGAAGCATTTCCAGTGTGACCAGGGTTTTGTCCATCGTCTACACCCACATCTTCAGGAGTTCTACCCATTCCACTCTCCAGAAGATTGTTTCTGCTTTTCTCTCTAGATCTTTGACCCATTTCAACTTTAGTTTAGTGCAGGGTAGGAGGTTTTGGTCTACGTTCAGCCATCAGCATGTGGAAGTAAATGCCTGTCTTTGCCTGTCCTTCTTGGGTTCCCTCTCTGGGTGACATTACCTCAGGACCTTGGGCTCACGGTCCTTCTGTGAGTGGCTGTCACTCAAGATGTCACAGAGTCCCTTTGGGCAGAATTGTGAATGTTGAGCAGAGGCTGGGAACGGCTTGGGCTCTTGCATTCTCTTCTGCTGTGAGAAGCCTGCTCTCGGGTGTGGCCTTCTCCCAGCTCCATTTGCTACACCAGAGCTTTCCAATACATTTCTTTTACTTAACAGTCTTTGTTTCCCAAATTACTGCCAGTTAGCCCTTACTAAGAGTACATAAGAAAATATTGTTGGGGCTGGGGAGATAGCTCTGCGGCACAAGTGCCTGCATGGCAAGTGCAAGGTCCTGAGTTCAAACCTCGGTCCCGCAAAAAAAAAAAAAAGAAAAAAAATATTCTTTACTTCAAGCCGACTGTGGTGGCACACACTTGTAATCCCAGCACTTGGGAGGCTGAGGCAGGAGGATGAGTGTGAGTTCGAGACCAGCCTGGGCTACCAAAGTGAGCTCAAGGCCAGCCTGAACTGCATAGTGAGACCCTGCCTCAAAAAGACCAAAAACAAAAACAAAAACAAGAAAATATTCTTTACAATAATTAAAAAAGCAAAAATCATTCTCACACTAATCCAAAGACAGCTAGAAAGGCTCTCACACATGTGGAATAGAGACTGAACAGAAGGTGCCAGTGTGAGGATTAGCTGTTCCCATAAAGTGGGATGACTAATTTCTTCCTCTTCTACATTTTCCATGATGAAGTTTGATATTTTTAAAATGAACTTTAGTGCTCTCTCTGGGAGGTTGAGGCAGGAATATTGCAACTTGGAGCCCAGTCTGGGCAACTTAGCAATTTAGTAAGACCAGGTCTTAAAAAAAGAAAATATTAGGAATATAGCTCATTGCAAAGGCCCTGGGCTCAATCCCCACCAAAATTTTATTTAAGAAAACCCTCACATTCCAAGGTAAATGCCAGCTTTTCAATTACTGAACTCAGAAAACTCAGCCCTCACCCTTACGACCAAACAAATCACCAGCAGCTGCAAGAAAAGGAAAACAGTAGGAAAGCTTTGGGGGCAAACGCAATATCACCTTGCTATGACCCTTGTCTCTTCCTTACCCTTCTGATGCCCTAGAACGGAATTTTCTCCTTGACCTAAAAGCCTCATTTCTCTGGCAAGTGTTTACTTACTTATGTTATTTAATGCCTGTCCTCTAAGCGCTGTCCTTCTGCTAGGCTGACCAATGAGCCAACTTGGCCAACATTTCTGGGGGCCATGGTGTCTGTTTCGAGTGCTGCTGCTGTCTTGCCAAAGCCCCTGACCCAGGATGTCAGTAAACAAAAGTAGATGCTTTCTCACATTACCTTATTTACCCCAAGACGATATAGAGCAGATTTGACCCACGGGAGATACAAGTTGCCAGCCCCTAAGTGATACAGGCAAAGTTAGCTGCTGGGTTACAGCATGTTTACAGGAGAGAGAGAGAGAGAAGAAAAATGCTCAGAACAAATAAAACACGGCATTTTCAACAGAAATAAAAGCTGAAAATCCAACAGGTGATAGGGGGCTGCACTTTCTGGCGCTTTGCAGGACGAGCCTCTCTGAAATCACAAGAACAAGGTATAATGAAGCAGATGGGAGGGGCAGGTTCTGGCTGAGCCCCAGCTGCTTTGCGCCCCAGCTGCATGGCCACCGCTGACCTGCCCAGGGCCCCCCTTCTCCCCAAGTCAGGGAGTGAGGACCTGAGGCTGGTGTGAGGGTTGACATGGCGGGAAAGTACCTGGGAGCAGTGTGCCTTCAGCCTCAGCGGGGCACGCAGGCATCCTGGCTGAGTGAGCGGCCCTGGGAGAGCTGCATGAGACGCTGCACTGACGCAGAGGGCCAGTCCGGGGCCAGTCCGGGGCCACCTGGTCAGAGCTGCATCACCTGAGCCGACTTAGGGATCCTGCCATTCGCGCCGCTGCATGGGCCTCTGTCCTGGGTCTCTATCCAACCTGACTTCACAGAGCCAAGGAGCAACCTGGTCTCCAAGCTCCTCCCCACTTCAGCTTGGAATTCAGGGTGCAAACCAGCTCTCCGCCTGAGCAATCCACGACTAAAAGGGGTGTGATTCTTGCCAGTGACTCTTTTCTTGTCGTGGTAAGCCTGGCTGGTCAAATGAAAAGGAATTTCAAGGCCTTTTCTTCTTAAAGTACCAAATATGAGTATTGCGTTTGCTGAGCTCCACACACAAAGTCTTCCTTGAAGCCGGAGTCACCCCTGTCCACACTCCAGATCCTTGGCTTACTACTGCTTCCTAAGACAGGCAAGAGCACAAGAGAGGGCAAGGTCAGGACAGACACATAGAGCTGGCACACAGTGATGTCTGTCCGTCTGTCTGTCTATCTATCTATCATTTGTCTGTCTGTCTATCCATTATAGGTCTATCTATCATCTATTTATTTATCTATCTCTACCTTTTCATTTAATCTTCCTAACCTCCCTACAAGACAGGAAGTTTTCCTTACTTTTCTTTTCCAGGGTAAGAAACAGGCTTGGTTGGGTTTAATAATTTGCACAGCACTGCATTACCTAGTAATAACCATGAGGATTTGAACTGAGCTCTTATTAAATTCTAGGCTCTTTCAACTATAGATAATGCTTATTGATGGCTATTCTATCTTCTTTCTTTGAAGTAGTAAAATTACAGTTAATTTTTTTGGAACCACAAGCCATAAATCTAGTGAATTTTCTAAAGGTCTAATAGTTGGGGGGAGTAATGTGTCCAGTCTATCGCACGCACACACACACACACACACTTAGAAACACATGAACGCAGACATGCACCATGCCACAAACACACCATTTGCTGTGTAATAAAAATTCCACAAATTCACCTGCTGGAACTTGCATGTTACTTTACTCTTCGTTGTATGAGTAGTCTCACAAATATAAGCTTGTCTGCAATTTGATTTGAGGTTTCCAGTTTATGCTGCTCAATAAAAAGACTCCATACCATTAAATCCTCATTAGATAAATGGCTAACAAAATTTTAATCTGCTTGCAGACATAAAATAAAGGAAGATTTCAAATAATGGCTCATTTCCCACATAAATAAGACTGTGAATTTTTTTCTAGTAGTCTGGAAGTATATTTTAATTGGATTCATTCCATTTCACTTTATTGGTTGATTTGATTTAGAGGGAAATATTTCATGCCTTTGATAAACACTAATAAAACTCCTATGTAAACATAGTTTGCAGCTTCACTAACCTTGTAAGATGTGCCATGAAATCATGTTAATGACTCAGATACTTACTGGCAGCCTTTTCCATTAGGCACAGAGCCTGACAGGCAAGAACAGGCCTAGGAGCCATAACTGGTTCCTACTCTTCCCTTCTTAGCTGTTCAATCTCAAGTAAGGTACCTAATATGTAAGTTCCTTAGTTTTCCCATCTACAAAGTAGCTTCACAGGGTAAAACAAATGGTATCTGGTCATCACATTGATTAACTGAGAGGATGCTGTACAACGATGCTGTAGGAAGGGTGAGGGCACCTTGTGTTAGTTATCTATCTTCACATCCAAGACATGTTCTGGGAGCAACGGGAAGAGTGCTGTGCTATGGGTTGGGAAGTGAGTGCCTTGACCAAGGTGTACTGTGAGGTGATATCCTCACGGTCCCTGTGGATTCCTTCACAGGATGACCTCTCCACAGCAGTTCCAAAGTCCATTGGAGTTTGATATATTTGGGTTGTGCACTTGTGTACACCCACAGGAAGATATTCTGTGGAGCGCTGGAAACTCAGCTCATACCACAGTCATCTTCTACAAGAACTAAAGTGGTGTGGAGAGTACCAGGCTAATTTAAGCGGTGCCTAAATTTAAATGGTGCAACCAGAAAGCAAGTAAAGGATGCGGCAGAATCAGAAATATCTAGAATTGTGTAAAGGAACTCATTCCCCAAAAAGGAGCTAGTAAAGTCATTTTAATACAACTCTTACATATTTCATTACTAGCTTCAATTTATAGTGTTTGTTTGTAGACCTCCCAGCTTTTCAAGGTATTGTTTGCTTCCAAGTAGAAATGAGAGCTCAGTGTCTCATAGCTCCTTGTCAAGAACATGCCATTTAGGTTTCCCCTGGACCTGAAGACGGGAATCAATATTTCAGCAGCAGAAAGCTCACCATCAGCTGTCAGGGATCCCTGTCTCCTGAGCAAGGTGTATTTGTGATCTGTCTGAGACCACATTGGTGGCCACAGCCCAGCAAGCAGGAGCTCCTGTTGGACACAAGCTTCCCAGCCATCCTGTGGAGCAAGACCATGAGTAGACTCTGGAAGGACCGTGAGCCTCTCGGGCTGTGTGCTGAACCTTGCGTACAGGGAAGGTGGGGATTGTCTGTGGCATCACCTGGGGCAGACTCCCACAGTTCATTCTAGCCTTTCCCCTGATTACAGATGGCAATCACATGTCTTCTTGAAATACTTTTTTCTCTCTCTTGTGATAAATCACTTTTGCATTCTCCTTTAGTTGTGTGAATATAGGACAAAGTAGAAGGGTGGGCAAGGTGCTGTACAAACTAAAAATTCAAATTTTTTACCTCCCACAATTTTTATCTATGTAAAGCTAGTCCTAAAGAAGCACAGCTTTATCTATGCAAGAAGTTGTTTGTCCACACAATGGTAATTTTCCCAGTATCAAAGTTCATAGTTACAAAAAACAAAAGCCAAGTTTAGCATCTATGAAAAAGATATAAGTAGCTCACAGAACCGACGGGAACCATGGAGAGCCAAGGTCCAGGTTAAGGCTTTGGAAAGTACATTAAAACTCATGAGGTGTCTGGGAGTGGTGTCCGTGTCTGTGATCCCTGCACCAGGGGAGGTTGAGGCGAGAGGATCGAAAGCTCGAGCTCAATTAGTGGCTAAGGCAACTCAGTGACTTAGTGGGTCTCATCTCGAAATCAAAAGGGCTGCAGATGTACTTCAGGGCAAAGTCCCTACCTCAATTCTCAATACTGCCAAAAACATTAGGATAGGAGTAAAAAATATTTTAAAAATATACATTTGTTTGTAAATGTAAAACAATGTAAAGCCAGGAAAGCTAGCTCAAGGTCATAAGTACCTGCCTGGCAAGAGAAGTCCTGAGTTCAATCGCTAATACAAACTAACCAGCAAAGTAAATCCATTGTATATTCAAAAAATGAAATAAAATGTTGAAAAGCCATGCATAAAATCTGAAAGCAAAATGAAGTAAAAGATTGCAAAAGTGCATCAAGTTGGTGGCAGCGCTGCACAAGAGTGGAATTATTTCAACTGACTTTCCTTTCTTTCTTTCTTTCTTTCTTTCTTTCTTTCTTTCTTTCTTCCTTCCTCCCTCCCTTCCTTCCTTCCTTCCTTCCTTCCTTCCTTCCTTTCTTTCTTCTTTTCTTTCTTCCTTTCTTTCTTTCTTTCTACTTATTTATTTATTTATTTATTTATTTATCTTTTGGCAAAATTATTTCCTTTTATTCTATGGAGCCTCACTGAAGTAAATAGACACCAGCATGATTTATGGCTTTTTTTTTTTAGTACCTGGAATTGAACTCAGGACCTTGTACTTGCCAAGCCGGCACTTGTACCGCTGAGCTTTATTTCTGGCAGCATTATTTATGTTAACTTATACGTGATCATCAAAACCAAGAGCAAAGAACAGCTTCTGGGGAAAATCCCTCTCCTGATTTCAGAAGACAGGGGACGGCGGCAAGTTCTCTAACTCACAGCGGGTCTCAGCGGAGTCCAGCCAAAGCAGCTTCGTCAAGATGCATGATCCGTTTAACATGCATAATACATTCACCTCTTCAGCTTTAAGGTCTAAATTAGTATCACAAAAGCAGGCTGGATAAGGAGTCTATTTATTTATTTTCTGACGCCAGGGATTGAACCCAGACAAATGACTTTAAAACAAATTAGTTTGACCATGCATTATTGTAAATGTGTCCTAAAGATGAAAAGCATCAAAATGGAAATTCAACTATTTTCAGAAGTTATATCTTTTGTGGTAGTACATGTATTTTTTTGTTGTTGTTTTGTTTTTAAAGACTATTGCGTATGTTTTTCAAAAACTTAATTAACTTATCGGTACAGTGTCCCATTATGCAGTTCAGACTTGTAGTGACCCTCCTGTCTCAGCCTCCTCAGTGCTGGGATTACAGGCATGTGGTTTTGGTGGTCAGCGTGGTGTACCCAGGGTTCTGGGGCCAGCATGGCAAGTGGTACCTGGTATGGAATTTAGAACCTTGAGCTTGCCAGACAGGCACTGAGGCCACTGAGTCAGCTCCGCAGCTAACTGTTGTGGGTTATTTTTTGTTGTTGTTGTTGTTTTGTTTCAATTTTTTTTATTGTTTAAATTTAACAATGGTCATATTACATATTTTCATCATCAGATCAGTTTAGATTAATACATATAGGTATATAAGATTGATCAAACAATTAAACATTAACCTTTCTAAATCCACATTACTTTTTTTTTTCTTTTCCCCTTTCTTTTCTTTGAAAGTTGACATATTGCATATTGTCCTCACAATCATCCTACAGAGTACAGTGTGTGGGCATGACCCACCTCCCTATTGATGTTGCTTATAAAAAAAAAAAAAAAAAAAAAAAAAAAA